>LOEQ01007804.1:93322-103590 GCA_001685075.1 Bramus lutescens | reverse complement strand
AAACAGGCTGAGCTGGGGGATCTATGGCCCCGAAGAAGGGAAGGGAGGGGGTGCATGAACACAATCTGAGATGGGTTAGGAAGCCAGGGGCAGTAGCCGGGATTAGGAGCCCGTGCAGAATGAGCAGGAAGTTTAGGGGGTTGAGGAATGTCTGTGCTCAGTTTCTGCAGGTCAGGAATGCTCTTACCCCTCCAAAGGATCTTCTGGTACAGGATCCCACATTTGCTATTTTAAGGGATTCTTAGAAGGCAAAAGTAGACAAAAATAGTTCACTTTAATTTTAAAATGCTTCAAATCAACTTATAATGAGTAAACTCTCTTTTTTGAGTGTGATTAATACACATAGATTCTCTCACTAAATCAGTCAATGTGCTGTACAATAGAGTTGGCAGCTGTAAGCACAATGCTTCCAGCAGGACTCTAGAGAGTTTCCATCTTCCATAACTGAAACTCTACACCTTCCTACTGATACAATAACACATGCTAGGTCTTAGGATTAAGGGGTTCCCCATTTCTTCTCTAAAATTAATGTACAGTGTCTTGAATTTCTTATTTTGGGTTCTAATCTGTCTTTTAGTAAATTTGATTTTGGGACTTTGGAAAAAACAGTTAGGGACCTATTTTTTATCCCTCTATTCTCTGCATTCCGTCCCTCCCTCCTTGTACACATTTTCACCACCTCAAGGTCCTTTGCCCATCAATAAGCAAGCCAAACATTTGACAAAGAGTGGCCTCTGCATGCCTCCTTCTCAGTGTTAAACTCAGTGGTTAACAGTGGTCTCACATTGCTGCAAAACAAGCAAACTAGGGACCAGATGATTTGCTACTGTTTATTCAGCAGTGAATCAAAGAACTTGGAAAGTCCGTTTCATTCAAGCAGTATTTATAAACATCTCTGAGCCTGCAAGTGTCCCTGTGTGCTCTGAAAAAGAGGAATGAAAGTGACCACAGTAAAACTCCTTTCTGAGATGCAAATACTGGACTGGACAGAGAAAGAGAGAGAGAGAGAGAGAGAGAGAGAGAGAGAGAACTAGTTGTTAAAAAACCACTCTGATTACGACCCACAGAAGGAAGGTGTACCAGGGAACAAGCATTCTCAGGAAGAAACTGTACCTTCAAGCTGAAGTCCTGGACAGGGCTGTTGAACTGATTGTGAAGAGGCTGGAATGTTGCAGGGCCAGAGGCAACTTAGAACTTAGCACGGACTATATTTAGGCTCCTAATTAGCCGTTTCTTACACACCTTTGTTTTAGAGCCGGCATCCTGTGACTAAAGGAAAAAATAATTTTTGCAATGTAGAAACTTAATGAAACCCTGGATTCCACCAATCAAAGGGTTAAGGATTCTGACAAACAGCATTTAAGGCTTATGACAGTGTTCTACTCATTTTTTTCCATTATCTACCTACCCAATACACCCGCTCATGTATTTTAAAAGGTGGCTTGATTTATGGCTTTCTGCTGTTGTTGTTCTGTTACTATGTAAAAACGTCATGAAATTGCTATCTTATTTCTACGTGGTATCTGTGGAGATCCAAGTCTATGTTCCCAGGACACTCATATTTGTCTCCTGAATAAGCCTCCCACTTGAGGCGAGAGCTGTGTTTTGGGTTGAGAGCACCTGGCAACCCTGTGCACACATACATGTTGATAATTTAAACACATTTTTTTGAAAAAAGAATGTGTGGCATGCATGATATATGCTATGCACTTGAGTATTTGCTTTCTTCATTGAATTTAAAACATCAAGTCAGACTACATTGACTTTATACGCTAATAAAACTCTGGGAAAGTGTCAGGCCCAAAGTAAACGCCAGTTCCCCCAACTCCAAAAGGCAGTCCAAATATCCAGAAATGAGCTTGGTCTGAGCTATAGGAGGATTTCCGCTAGTTCGATGAAAGCTAACATTCTTTGGGAACTGGTGAAGCTGGTTCCCCTCTACCAAAAGGAATCTTTTCCCTTACTTCTGGCAGAAGGGACGTAAGGCTACTATGGTGCCAGGCTTCCTCACTATCACAGCACCTGTTACACATTTCAAAGTCCATCCACCATCTTAACCCTTCTTACCTCCTCCCCTACCCTAAACTCCCTCCAGTTCATGTCCTTCCCTTCTCCTTGCTACTCATTTTCCANATCTTCTCTACCCTCTATCCCCTCTCTCTCATAAACAGCCCTGGTCAGGTCCTGTCCGCTGGCCATATCCAGTCTATTTCTTTCTCTCCCTGCTCTGGACTCTTCTGGATTCCTTTAGCTGTTCTCTCTCCCAGATCTACAATAAAAACCTTCTCCTTAACCATGGAGCAGTCACATGGTCAGTTTATAGACAGAGGTTTGAAAAAAACCTGCACGAGAAAGAAATGATTTAATACAAATAATTCCAGGGGGGAAATGGGGTCATGAGAATGAAACTTAATGCCAGATTCAGAGTTTTTCTTGGGGATTATGAAATGGCACTCATTCGTGGCTTGCACTCAAGTCTACTTTAGGCATCTGCATTTACAGATATTTACATATTAATTCCTCTGCATATTGACCCTCAAGAACACAAAGGACAACTAAATTTTGGTCTAAATACTCCTAGAGGGACGAGGATAGGGAAAGATTGGAGAGGGAGGAAGAAAGACCTAGTAAAGAGGAACTGTATTTGGTAGGTCCCAAGGAAGAAGCTACCTACTCATCAAGGTAACAATAACACTGATTTAGAAGCATTCGGAGGAAATATCTGGTGGATAGAAAAGGCCATCCTCTCCCTCTTGTGGCACACTGAAACCCTGTCGAGATTTTGTTATGATGCCTTCCACACATTTCAAAATGCTTTTAAGTTCGCATGAATCCATAAAAAGCAGCGATATATGATTTAATTTATATAGATGATCATTTTGTTTCCTCTGCCACTGAGCTCCAGAAAGATCTTCCCTGATGTGGTAAGGGACCTATCTGGCAGGAACCAAGATGTTCTAAGGAGGTACCTGTGTTCCCTTCTTTTGCCTTCAGACAGTTGAAATGGACTTCAATAAATTAAAATCTCCCCAGGTGTCTGCTGCTGGGAGAGGAAATGGCTGAAGCCCTGGGGGTGTCCAGAGCAGGATCTTGTCTTCAGGAGACTAACATCTTATCAGATGATCTTGCAGTAGACCATTGGGCAGGAAAGACTTACAGCTGAGACAGTCTTAGACAAGGGAACCACACTTTGCCTGAATGTCTAGTTACGTGCATCTCCTGCTTTCATTTAAGCCCAACTCTCACATCAGGACCCCAGAAGATAGTGTTGGGGTAGTCACTTCATGCCTTTTCTCAGGGACACATTGAATAAATCTCTCTTGTTTGCTATTCACTATTAATTCTGCTCCCATAGTTAACTTATTGAGGATTGGTGACTGAAACTGTCTTGTGAAGGGCACAGGCTGAGACCCCTAAGTCTGGTGACAATAAGGGGACACTGAAGGAAGAGAAGACACAGTTGGGAGTCTGCTGCCCATAGCTAGTTGATCCCAGATGGAGAGGAGAGACGGGTGCTCCTAGCAGCTACAAAAATCCTTCCAGGGACATTTTCTTGTTTCTCTGCTTCAGTAGGCACCAGCAGGAAAATGAGTATTGGGACTTTGGTTTGAATTCTCAGAAAGAAAAACCTTCGTGGAATTTCTCCTGAATTGATGCACCTCAGACTTTATTTGGAGGATTTTTTTGAGCAATTTGGGGTTCTTTTGAACTATTTGGTGATTGGGTTTGTCTTTTGAGGTTCTTGTGTTGAACTCTTTGGGATATTATTTAGTAGAGAAATGCAGTGGCCACAGTGGTGGAGGAGAAAGTGTTCCCAGAGGCCCTGGGGGCTGCAGAGATGGGGAACACTCCTCTGCCACCCATGCGACCAGAGGCTAAAGGAGAGGCAAGGCTATGTCTCCTTTACCTTGGGTTTGCTTTTTCTGCTGCCAAGACCTGTATGTTTTAACAGCTGAAAACCTTAACTATTAGCTGTTGAAGAAAGAAAGAAAGAGAGAGAGAGAGAGAGAGAGAGAGGGAGGGAGGGAGGGANGGGAGGGAGGGAGGAAGGAAGAAAGGAGAAGAAGAAAGAAAGGAGAAGAGGAGGAGGAGGAGGAAGAGAGAAAGAAAGAACGAAAGAAAGAAAACTTTTAATCTCTCCCACCCTCCTTGCGAGACTTATATAAAAATGTGTTGCTACCCACTCCTACCAGTCCAACTTTTATTTACCCAAAGATCTCCCTGCCCTCTCAGAACTTTAGTGACTTAAGTGGCCAGCCCTTTCCTGGGTTTCCTTCCGTCCCCTTGTGTCATTTTTTATTCTTTTATAACTAGCCAATCAAGAAAGGCTGTGAAGTTGGAGAAAAGGCAATAAAGGCACAGTCATTACCTGGGTTAGAAGAGAAACCAGGTAGACTTCCTGCTCCTGTATGCAGGCCCCTCTGCTTTCGGGAAGAGCACACCTTTCTGGTGGAGTAGTTTTGCCCTTTGACCCACTTTAGTTGGCGTGGTGTCCTCTTTCTTTGTCACCCTGAGCTTATTTCTAACAAAATGCTCACAGTAGAGGCAGACCAGAAGGAAAGATGGCTTGCTTCTTGGGATATGAAGTCTGACTTTCTAGGGTGAAAAAACGTCTAAAGAAATCGGTCAATAATCAAACAATAGTGTGCTTTGGAGGTCAGGCCTTGTTCATTCAAATTTTCAACAAATTTCAAGTTCTGCTGAACTGATTGGGGCATCTGGCTCGTGACAGGAAAGGTTTCGGGTTCTGTTGACCATTTGAGACAGAGAAACAAGGGTATTAATATTTGTCTGTCTATGAAAAGAGTAAAACTATAAAGTTCTTGGTCCCCTTAGGTTGGAGATTCTAACTGACTGGTCTTGTATAAACCTAGGAGGCTTTGTAAGTCAGCATTGGAGCTAAACTTGTAATCTTTGCCCCTAGAGTAAGAAACCTGTGCCTACCTTTCTTGTATCCCTTTCTTTAAAAACAAACAAAAACTTACTGTGTACTAAAAATTACAGCTGGCACATGTATTTTTTTTTCTAAGTGTATGTGAATGTGTTTGTGATTTGGAAACTATTAAGGACAATTGGTTCCATACTTTTTTTTTTTCCCTCTGAGGATAGCTAAACAAACCCAGGACAAATGGCCCACTGAGGTGCCTATTAGCATACCAAAGCTGGTCACCAGTTCTCCCAGCATTCCGGAGTCCCCACCTGTCACAAGATCCTCCTGGATAGCATCCCCAGCTCCCTACCCAGAACTCCCCAGTCTAAGGACTGGGCTGCCCTTCCCAAGCTTCTTTTCCCTATATAGCACAGCCATGTTGGTTACACCGCTCTACTCTCTTGGTCTCTTTGCCACAGATGCTTCTCTTGGTTGGTGGCCCCTCTCTTGTTCTCCCTCCCCCTCTCTCTTCTCATTGTCTGGTTTAGTCTGCCAGCCATCCCTCTGCCAGCCTTCTCCCTTACATCTACAATGAAAACCTTCTCCATATTTTAGGAGTAGCCATGTTCTCTTCCCGCTCCCATTCACTAAAATGTAAAGATTTAGATAAAAACTGAATTTAAGGAGGAAAAAAGCTAAGGACTCACTTTTGCTGAACATTCCCTCTGGCAGGCTTATCTAAAATACTAATTAAAAGGTTAATTTTAAGCTTACTTCTTTTTTCTTTCTTTTTTGTTTGTTTGTTTTTTTCAAGACAGTGTTTCTCTGTGTGTAGTCCTGGATGTCCTGGAATTCACTCTAGATCAGGCTGGTCCTGAACTCACAGAGATCCCCCTGACTCTGCCTCTGCCTCCAGAGAGCTGGGATTAAACCACTGCCCAGTTTAAGCCTGCTTCTTAATAATTGAATTCAGCATATTTAAATGCTAGTTTTGGAAAGTGAGGCTGAGTTTTATTACAGGATATTAGGAGACAGTTAAAACATAATTTTATTAAATGCTCATAAAATTTCTGAACTGCTTTTGCTAGGTAAACTAAACTCTGTAATTAAAAGATCAATTTAAGGATTGATCTGTATGTCAGGAAAATTTTGGCTTGGTTCACTTAAATTTGTGTATTTTTTGTCAGTGCTGACAGGGATCAGTTAAATGACTTTGAGATAATTGTTGGGAGACTACATATTGTGCTATAAACAATGTTGCAAAATTATATACTTTAGGATCTGAATATGTTACTGGGGACCCAGTATCCCAATTTTATGAATTCTTAGTCTTGCTTATGTGGGTCTCATAAGGAAGCTTGAGGAGTCTTTTCTACTTTGAGAGAAAGGCAGAATGGAGAACATTGGGAATGGAGGTTTGCCAGATGTGGAGGATTGAGAGTCTTCAGAGGTTAAAGCAAAATGGCCAGAGTCAAGACTGATATGCTTGTTTTTTTTTTCAGGGTCTAAGAAGAGATGGAAAACAGAGAGGAAGGAGAGTTTCCTTTCTGACTTGGAATGGGGAAAGCAGACAAGCTTCACAGTGAAGATCTGCCAATTGCTGCATGGAGGGAGGAGACCACAGTGCACAAGACTATGATTCTGGGGACAGATTGGAGTGTGAGGACCAGGACCAGAGATAGAATTCAGGGGCTCCTTCCTCTTTTCATCTGGAGAAATTGCTTTTACTTAGTGGTTCTTGGGCAAGCTCTGATACTTCTGTTCTCCTCTCTTTCATGAGGTATTTCAGATCTTCACAAAGGGCAATCACAGTACTTCACTTTGGGTGTGTGTTACCTGCTGAAATAGTATGAGGAGAGTCCACAGGCGCCTGTGAAGGAGTGGGTCCATCCTCACTCACCTCCAAGTCAAGTATTGACTCTCTTTCTGCCAGCTTAACTGTTGGATGTAAGTGTATATTGCAAAATAAGTAAGAAAAAAAATACTGTTCACAAAGGAACAGTGTGTTTCTACTTTATTTATACTTGACATTCATATTTATAGATAGAATACTTAGGATATATATGATGTGCTATATTACTCTGGCACATAAAACATGACAAAAATGGTATTAGATATTTTGTTCAGGTATTTTTCTAAAATATGATGACTACAAATGTGCATTTCTGGGTATAGGCATCTCTCTATAGAATTTCATCATCAAAAACCCATTTGGGAGCTCGCTTTTTCCTTCCAGCTTTGTATGAAACCCAGATCCCCTCTTTGTGACCCAAGGAGTTGGTCCTCCCCTTTCTGTTTTCAGTCTTTGTCCATGTGATGCTATTGCTGTGTTTTCTGGGGAACACATTCTTCAATCTGCTGCTGACTGTTCTGCTTTGAGTTTTTAGTCTTCAACAAAATCTTAATACTTGTGAATTATAGACTGAACTTAATTCTGTCACTGTTTTGAAGGATAGGCAGAAAAGGCACACTTCCTCACTCCTGCCTTCTGTAGCCAAAGTGTTTCCTTAGAGTTGTAGGGACCTTACCTCAGGTCTAGCCAAGATCCCTGGCTTTGATGCTGAAATGAATTTCAAGTAGCGTTGGAAAGATATTTTTAACCTAGACTTACTCTTGTCTAAGATTTTTGGAAAATGTCAGAGAAAAGGAATGCGGTCTTGCTCCAGAGCATATGTGTTCAGCTTTTCAGCCCGAGGCACTGTTGTTTTAGCATAAAACATCTATATCACACCCATTCTCCCAAGGTTTGGAGATCACTGCAGAAAGGGGGACAAAAGAGTGCTGGAGTCAGAGGCAGTGGGTGACTATAAGAAACTGTGGGGGACATAGCAGGGCAGCTGTACAAATGGAATCCCAGCAGTTAGGAAGGGAGCACAAGACTTGCACAAACCACACAAAATCCTAGTGAGGAGCAAGGAGGTAGGAATAAAGTAAGGAACTATAGACAGTTTTAGCCACTGGGAAAGAGAGCGCCAGCTTTCTTTAAGGCTGCTTTAACCGTACTCCAGCAGAAAGGCCACACAGCCAAGCTTCCATGGGCAGTGCCAATTGAACGTGATTGGTTGAAAATAAAAGAGAACACAAAGTAGGGTGGGTAGAGAGTGGGTTTTGGAGGAGTTTGGGGATGGAGGGAATATAATCTAAACACACTGTACAAAATTTTCGAAGACCTAATATAAATGATGAAAAAATATGTTTGTGACAAGAACTTTGACATTCTGTGGGACGTCTTTATAGTAAATATTAATTGTGCTGAAACTCTCACTTATCAGTGGCAAGGGACTTTCGGACTCTGGGATGAAAGGCTTCTTTCCCTCTCATGTCCTAATTTCCCTATCTCAAAATTTAAAAATGTAGTTATATTAATTTTTTTCCTGTTCACCCATGGATTATTTCATCATGGTGGAGGTCATAAGGATGCTGAGAACCATGACTTGGCAGTTGCTTGACTCTTAAATTATGTATTGGGTGGATATGGAAGTTGTTTGTAAAACAATCTGTATGCTTGGCACAGTTGTTGCCTGTTGCAAGGCTGGAAGAAATGCAAGGCAATCCCTTTCTGTAAATGACCACCTGTTATCTTCTGACATTCCGAAACTGAAATATTAATAGTTAATGCTGTTGAATCTTTCTGATGTTTTGTTTTTATTGTTGTTTTTGGTGTGCTGGCTAGTTTTATGTCAACTTAATACAAGCCAGAGTCATAAGGAGGAGGATGCCTTAGTTGAGAAAGTGCTTCCATAAGATTAGGCTGGGGTTGGCAGGGCAGTGGTGCACACCCTTAATCCTAGTACTTTGGAAGCAGAGGCAGGCAGATCTCTGTGAACTCAAGGCCAACCTGGTCTACAGAGTGAGTTCCAGGGCAAGCTCCAAAGTTACACAGAGAAACCCTATCTCGAAAAACAAAACAAAACAAAACAAAACAAACAAATTGGGCTGGGGCTGTGGGCAAGCCTGCAGAGTATTTTCTTAACTAGTGATTTATGGGGAGGGCCCAGCCCACTGTGGGTGGGGCTCTCCCTGGGTTGGTGGTTCTGGGTTGTATAAGAAGCATGCTGAGTAAGCCAGGAGGAGCAAGCCAGTCAGCAGCACCCCTCCATGGCCTCTGCATCAGTTCCTGCCTCCAGGATCTTGTGCTGTTTGCATCCCTGTCCTGACTTCCTTCTGATGAACAGTGATGTGAATTGTGTTTCATCATACCAATGGCAATACTAACTAGAATATTTGGAGAATTTAAAAACTAAGACTAAGAAGAATTCAAGAGAAAAATTAGTATACCCTCATTACTAAATAAGATTTACCTATTTTTTTTTTAAAGTTAATGTTCTCTGCTCTTGTGAGAAAAGCTTGTTCCTATCAAGGCAGTTAGTTCAGCAAGATTCATATTTACTGATCCTTCTCTTCCCCCCTTGCACACATTAGCCCATTATGTCTGATTGTAAATCTGAGCTCCAACAAATGGGATGAGACACAGTTATTACCCATATCAGGGATAAGAATGGATGCCACCTTGGATGAGGGTGCCTAGTTTGGGGCTTGGTGCACCCCTTTTACAAAAATAATTTTCTTGCCAAGCTACTTTCTCTTTTTTTGGTGTGTATGCTCCTTAGCATGATACCCACATTATTCATTGTTTCTAACATTAATAACATTCTATGATTCACTTGAAAGGCAAGATATTGGTGTTTTGTTAAAATAATTTTATGTTTACATTTCAGCTTTATCTTCTCACAGAATTCTCTTAACAAAGTCAAGATTCATTTAAGTGTCTGTGTTGAAGTCTTTTAAATGACCATCATCTAAGCAACTATTTCAATGCATTGAATTCTCTATGCATTCGAAACTAGAAGTATGTAAAGCTGTGTATTTGAACTTTACTTGTGGAAAAAAAAAGTAACAGTGCTAAAGGCATGTAAGTTTATTACATGGAAAAAGAGCACAAAGTGCTGTTGCTTAACACAGGGCTTCCTCGCATCTGTGTATGCCTAAAGGAAGGATAATGACAGCAGCTGCAGCCAGAGACAGCCTGAGCAATGGTCACAGAAGGCTGGAGCACAGTTACTTAACTTCTTCTTTACACTGGACTAGGCTGAATAACTTGTAGCTGGTGACCATGGACAAATGCCAGCCAAGCCCATAAATGCATGGCAGTACCCTGGATGAGAAAGAACAAGTCATTGAGCGTGTGACTCATGGGTAGCTAGTAAGGAAACTCCTCCTATCCACAAAGTTGTACTTAATGGTGATTGTTTAGCAATGACTGAAACAAATGAAGGAATCTTTTCATGCTGTACTGGGACTTCTAACAATTTTTGTTTAGTTTCAATAACAACTGACTCCAGAAAGCAACTGGAACCTGCTTAAAATGAGTAATGCTGGCTCTTCAGAGGGCCTGGCC
>LOEQ01007804.1:39372-89007 GCA_001685075.1 Bramus lutescens | reverse complement strand
CTCTCTCTCTCTCTCTCTCTCTCTCTCTCTCTCTCTCTCTGTGTGTGTTTAAAAGGTAGCTTCCAACATCAAAGCATAAAATTATCTGGGTTTTAATTCTGGCTCCTCTACTTATGACTTGTGTAGCTTTTGAGCCGTTTCCTTAACCCCTCGCTTTGTGTATCTGTAAAGTAGAGGTAGACAGCATATCTGTCTACTTCACAGGCTGGTGTGGGGAACCCAGTAAGCACTCATGTGTGCAGTGCTCAGAAGAAAGTCTGACACAATAGAACTGTGGGAGGAATGACCTTTATTCCCAGCTAGAGATCGGAACTGCAGTCTCTGCCGGGTTTGCAGTGGGACAGAGGGAGCTTCTCATTTTCTCCAGTACCTTAACTTCATTAGATAGAAGTAGTTGGATTGCTGGGCAAAAGACAAGCTCCTGGGATGCAAGGTTTGCTTATTATCTAGAGTTCTGGGACACATAGTTGTCCTGGACTATACTATCTAGTCTGCAAAGAATTCTACATCCAAGATAAACATCTTACTAAAAATGACATCGTAACCCTGTGATTGGGGTGGGTAGCTGGGTTCTGGTCTTTTAGGAAATAGGTCTGGTTAGATGTATGTTGACCCTCAATCATTAAAGGAAGTAAAAAAAAAAACCAGCCTATGTCTGTTCCTAAGGGCAGTGGTGATATTTGTCTGAGACGGTCATATTGTTTAGTGGGCCATCAAGGACGTTTGCCTTTTTAAAACTTCACATTTCTCTTGGTGCTTTCCATCACAGCAATAAATTTAAAGTGACTGATAAAAAGATAAGGCATTACAGCATATTCCCCGGAGTCAGAAGCACACTGGTTTTAAACTGGTGAACATAGGAGAAACCAGTAGCAGTGGAGTGTGTAGTAGCTGGCTGGTAACTCGGTAGCCCATTATTGTGGATTGGGAGGGGTGGAGGTGGCTGGGAATAGGATGNGGTGGGGGGTGGGATCTGGGGCTCAGAACTATTGATTGCTTTGCTCCCTCTCACCTCCACCTCCTCTGTAGAAAGCTCCAGAAATAGGCAGCATGAGGAGAGCTGTGAAACAGTCCAACTTCTTTGAAGAGCTGATGATGCATCTTGCTTTTCTCTTTAGCTGTGAGAGTCTCACATTGACTGTGCACAGTATGGATGGATGCCTTTAGCTCACTTGGTATCTGCAGTTAAGCTGTCTTCCTTCATGACATTGTTGAACAACTGATGCCACTACTGTGACAGCCTGCGGGAGTTTGGGCATCTTGACATTGCTACTCATCTTGCCCGCTGTTTTTATGCAATTCACAATGTTTACAGAGATACAGTGATGGGATTTTTGCAGTTATTTCTATTACTGTTGTGTATTAGATTCATTATCAACTTTAGAATTCATTTATATTCACATTTATTATTTATCCACTTTATTTCTGGCTGGGGGTTAGTGTTGGTCTTACTGGAAATGTATACGTTTGAAGGCCACTGTGGTGGATAGGCTAGTGACATAATAGAGCATTTTGCAGAATTCGTAATGTTAAGAATGCAGTAAAAGCTAATATTGTTGGAGGAGGTTACCGAGAAACTGTGGATTCTTCCTGATGAAGCAATTTCAGGTATTTCAAGCCTGTATACACTCCTTAGATGATGACAAGCCATACCCCGCACACAGGACAGTGTCCCCACCCATGTAGGAAGGCAAATGAGGATGCATATTACTGAGTCCAGTGGAGAGGAATAAAATACCAAGTACTAGAAGTACAAAGTGGGGACCCGGTTGGGCCTCAGAGCTTTCGATTGTTGGAGAGGACTTCACAGGGAGTTAAGAAAATGATGCTTAAGCTAATCTTACAGGGCAGAAGAGCCAGGCAGATATGTGTAGGAGGAAGGGATCTGAGGAAAACCGTCAAGGCCAAGGCGACAGCTGCCTGTGCAGACATGAATGTAACCGGAAGTTTGGCCAGTGTTAATGCAATCTGTACCTAGTCTCAGGCAAGGAAGGAAGGAAACCTCCAAGTTTTCACTCATCTTTGGCACGGCCTCCTAGGTAGCACACTTCCCTCATCATTCCGTAATTTGGATTTGGTTTGTCCCCCACGGATGAGTATGCTGGAGACTGTCTAACAGTGCCATATGATATTTAAGAGCTTTGGTGGTGGTGGGTAGTTTTCTATCACTATAACAAATCACCCGAGAAGATCAGCTTACAAAGAGAAAAGGTTTCCTTTGGCTCCTGGTTTTGGAGGTTTTGATCCATAACCAACTGGCTACGCTGCCTTTGGACCTGTTGCAAAACTGCTCACCTCGTTCCCATGTAACAAAGAAAAGCTGGAAGGGCAGAGGTGTCACACCCCACTGAGAGGACACACCACCACTGACTCTCTAAGTCCTGCCTCTTAGAGTCCACCATCTCCCATCAGCACCTCCTACAGACCAAGCTTAGGATCGTTGGGTCTTTGTGGAGACATTCAAGATACAAGCCATAGTAGGGCTTAGTGGGTGTTTCTTATGGGAGCCCTCCACTCACTGCATGGGTTCTTCCTCTTAGAACATGATACCATCTGTAATGAGGTCCTTACTAGGTCCAAGTTGATACAAGGACCAGCATGCTCCAAAACCTGCAGATCCTGCAGACCTGGAAGCCTCAGGTATTTTGTTATAGTGTCAGAGAACCGATTAAAAACGCCGGGCTCACCCAAACTTCTCGACTCTGAGAACTGAAGATATTTGCTTGGAACAAGATTCTTTTTCTTTCTTTGCCTAGAAGGATTCAAAACAGACAGTCAGCATTTGGTGCATAGTAGGCTCTTGATAAATATTTTCCCGAAAAGGTTCTTGAATGATTGAGAGTCGCTGGAGACAGGCCTGCCCATTGTCAATCTGTCCACAGGGATGGGGAAGAACAGACATTAGTAGTGACATGTCAGGTCACAGTGAGAGAAAAGACCATGCTTCTAAATACTAGGTAATGAGGGTTTCCTGTAGGGGTGAGGGAAGGGGGTGGAAAAATGCAAGGTGAAAAGAAACCCAGTGTTTCTATAATAGAGGCAGAAACCGCTTGGTAAGCAGGGGGTGGTTTGTCTTCAAGGACGGCAAACCTTTGGCTCTTGGTCATTAAAGAACTTCACAGCTTGGGGTGCTTCTCCTGAAGCCACTGTCACAGCTCCTTCAGTGGCTTCTCTTCCCTCTATTAACAGGACACTTCCCCCTTTTCCTCATTTAGTCTGGGTTATGCTGAATCACAGGTTTTCAGGGCCCAGAAGGTTAGTGGGGAAGGGTCCTTGGAAGGTTGTCTAATCTCTTTCTCCTTCTCTAGTAAGAACTCAGATTACTCAGTTTATAGTGGATAGATGATAATAAAATAGTTTGTTTCTTGGGCCAGTGTTAATGGCTTATCTTGCTGACCACAGAGAAAAGGAGCGAAACTTGAATTAATTCAGGCAGGATCAATCATTAGCAACAGGAAGCAGGATGTGAATGGAGGCCAGCCAATAATGGGTTCCTGTCTCTCTTTTTCCTTTAAAGTTTCAATCAGTTCTCAGATAACGTGGGATCTGGACCATATTTTAAAGACAGAGTCCAGTTGCCCGAGGATAAAGACGGCAAAAGCCTGACCCTCTGACTGTCCCGGAAAGTGGCTGGGGAGATACACTAGCAGCACAAGGGGAAGGCAGATGCAGCGCAGGAGGGGTGGCTTTGCAGTCTCTCTGCCTCTGCATTAGCCCTGGAACGGGACATGGAAAGACCAGAGCCACAGCTGTCTTCTTGATTCCTTTCTGTAGGAGCTGGAAAGCACTGGCTGTCTTTGAGCCTCATTCCTCCTCTGAAAATGAGTATCTATCTTGTTGGAAAGAAATGATACAAGAAAGAAAAGAAACAAAATTCACAAGGTGGCAGGCATCACGGGTAGACCCTACTGAGAATCTCTGGAGGCAGCCCGGAAAACGCTGTATTAGTCAGTTATGTGTCAAAGTCTTTGATAAACATTTATTTCATGCATAATTATTCACCTTCCTGAAGTATTCTTCATGTTCCTCCTTTTTAAAAAACACACTGTGAGCCCTGTATAAAACATTAGAAAACACATTAAAAACTACGATTCTTATTCAGGAACCAATAGTAGAACTTAACACTTGTAACTATCCAGTAAACATGCAAACGCTTAGTGACCATTTTGCTGTTGTTCTGTTTGAACTAGGATCCAAAACTTGACACATTTGAGATTAGGGTTCTTAGACCTCATAAACAACTCCCCTCCACTACCTAACAGAATATTTTCAGGTACAGTTTCGGAAGCTATGTTAAACTCTAAAAAGAGTTTCTAAATGGGGAGCAGGCAGGGATCCTGAACTATAATCTTGAAGATTAATAGGCACAGGGCAGTTCTGGGCTCCCTCTAGGAATCACCCTTGCAAGACTTGATCATGCATGCTCCTCTCCACTCCTTCTCACCCTGATCATGCATGTTCCTCTATAATTCTTTTCATCCTGATCAAGCATGTTCCTCTATATGCCTTCTCCCCCAACTACCTTGCTATTCTGAATTCAGACTTCACATATTACTAATTTTTTCATTTTAATTTAATTATTTTCCGTACCTAAATCTAGTCATATATTTAAAAGCTGTAGCAATTATATTGTACTAGATGTGCTCCTGTCCATTGAGATATGTGTAACCTAGAATTTAAAAATAGTTTCCTAAGTGTATATTATGTGTATTAATTATAGTTCCTCTGTTACCCTCTCTCATCTTCCCACTCTGATTGAACCTTGTGTTCTACCCAACAAGTCTCATTCTTATTTTCCTATAGGTTCTTTGTTTGTTTTGTATGTATGCATGTGTGTATGTGTGACCCATGTAGTTTAATTAATATTTATTGCATGAGCATTGATAGGGTTATTTACTGAACGTTCACCTGTACCTGCACACACAGACACACACACCTGGCCACACACATATTTACATACACAGAGGCGCGCGTGCACACCCACCCACACCCACAGAGGATTGCGGAGGGGGGTTGGGTCTTTTCTGGAACATCAGTGGATCTAATCAGCCTAAAGGTCGGAAGCATGAAACATGCATAGTTAACACTGCAGCTTCGCGTGCAGCTTTGGCCTGTTCACCTGGCCCTAGAGGTCCTAGAACATCCATAGGGTGTTTCTTGGCAAGGTATTCTACTTCTGCTTTACCCAGGTAAGGCAACCTAAGTAGGCACTTTTCCTTTAAAAATGAAATGCTTCAGGGCGTAAGGGATGGTGTCAAACAGCGTTGGAAGCCTCCAGACAGCAGCTCCTTTAGCAGGTTCACTTCAGGAATAGCGAATGAGACTGAGACTAGTGCCCTGTCAACTCCAATGGCCTCTCCAGACACTTCTCAAGCAGCATGGAGTTCACCGGACCAGTCCTCACGTGTAGCCCTTCAGCTCCATATTCTAGAAAGCCGTGGGAACTGTCCCTTAGAGTCACAGGAGGAGACAGAGCATAAAGTAAACTGCTTGTGGCAGCATGAAGCGCCCTGCTCCCCAAGTGTTTATTATTAGCAGTGAAGTGTGGACAGCTATTTTGGTCCAGCTGTGACTTTTGTTGATTTGTGCAGAACATCTGTTTCTTGATGAGATGAGGCACTCATCTACGGGATTCAAGAAGTTTGGAAAGACTCAAGATGTTCTGTCTAAAAAGTGTCTTCCTGTATCCTGGCAGCTTGTTTCAAGTGGTAGTTTACAAGGGACACTTGGGTCTGTGGAAGTGTGAGACATAACCACATGCCTTTTGGGGATTGTCTCGTCTGGTGATCTGGCCCTTTCTGGATTACAGATTTCTAGAATCTTACATCTGCTTCTGAATCCCCCACGTATGGCACAAGTATGCCACTCGAACACAGATGAATACATACATCCTTGTATGGTATTCTTATGACTTTGATAAAAGATATCTTTTGTTGCAGTCAGGGATTTACTTGGATTTATACTTAGTAAAAGTGACTTTCTCTTACTGCATTTATTTGTGTGTACATGTATGTTTATATGTGTTGTTTGGTGTGTGTGTGTGTGTGCACACACAAGTGTGTGCTACAGTGCTCATATGAAGGACAGAGGACAACTTGAGGGATTCTGTTCTTTCTTTCTATCACATGGGTTCTGAAGATGAAGGGCAGGCTTACAGTTATGTTGGCAAGTGCCATTATCCACTGTGTAATCTAGCCTTCTCTAGGGAATAACTTCTTTGTCAAAGATGATTATAAGTTGGTAAACTATTTTCTAATCTTAGACAAATAGATGTTTCTTTATTTCATAATTTTATTTTACATCATTTCAGGCACCACTTGTGTGGGCCACACTAAGCAATTCATTTTCTGTGGGCAGTAATTGGGTGTCTTGGCCAAGAGTTTGGTGCTATAACAGGATGTCTGAGACTGGGTGGCTTGTAAGAGAAGGACGTTTATTTAGACTCATGGTTCTGTAGGCTGAATTGTTGAGGAGCATAGCGCTAGCTTCTCATACGGAATCACAGCCCGATAATAGAGCAAATGTCAAGTAAGTGCCTGTGGAAGAGTCAACGGGAGCCTGGGTGGGGGTGGCCCTGCTGTGTGCAGCTTGAGGCTCAGAGTCACTAATCCAGCCCTGGAGAGAGCTGCGTTAGTCCCACTAATGACTTAACCTCCACTCAAGGCCTCATTACCTCCCAGTCTGTTACTCTGGGTGATAAATTGTGCTTTCTAGTTTGGAAAGGAGAAACCATATTTAATTCACAGCTGTGCCCTGCAATTGAATGCAATTTTGACGCTATCTACCTGGAGTTAAAGTCAACTTCCACCGGATAAGGTCTCTATCCCGTAAGAGTTTTCCCGTTTCATCTATCCCATAGACCCCAGAAACTCAAGTCCTTAAACTTGGCAGCAGTCGCCTTTACTCAGTGAGCTGTCTTTCAGGCCCAGAACTAGAGGGTTATTTTCACTGCCATGTTCACTGTTGACCCCAGTTCTGCTAAATAGGATGAAGGCAGTCTCATCAAGTCTTTGGAAATCAATCATAAATACCCAACATTTGTCCTATAGTGCTGGTCTCATTGGGGCAGGGAGTGGTGGTGAGGTGATCTAGCAAAGGAGAAAAAAGATACTGATGTAGCTTTCTCCCTTGCCTCCTCTTACCCGGATCCGCCATCAGAACAGGGATACGTAGCAGGGGCACCCAGTCCATCTCATGTTGAGCATGAACACAGAGAAGGTGCCTGAGCCCCTTCTGTGCCTTTTTCTCACCCTGCCCTGCTTTCATAAACCAGTGTCTCAGTTTGCCAGTTCACTTCCCCCGTCCCTCTGCTCATTCCACGTTGAGCACCACATGTTGGAGAGTGTGCTCCTTAGCCTTCCAATCCCATGCCAAGGTTTCTACTTAAGTTCTTCTGTGAATTCTGAGTGTCACGTCTAACTCCTGCTGTGAGAAGTCTTCAGTGACCTCCCTCATCAAGACCTGTCTGCAACCCTCAAGGCCAGCTTCAATCTCCCTGGCCAGCTCCATTCCAAGGTTCCTGCCAGGAAATCTGCCACAGAGCCATAGGCAGTCTCTCCACTCAATACATGCTTTTGACTCTGGGCTGTCCCAGCAGAGACAACCATATTGGTTCCCATTGAACATACTCAGCATTGCTTAGAGATCAGATTTAAATACCTGTTTTGCAATCCCAGGAAGGAGAGACATTTCTCTGTCAGATACAGGGTCTGTAAATGGGAAAAAAACACAGAAGGCCCACACAGAGGTCGACTTTGGCTATTTAACTAACCCTTAATTGTCTGTGTTCTTCATCCGGCTGAAATGGTCATCACCAGGGAAATTGGGTACTAGGGTGCAAGAAGCTCCCCATATGAAGGAGTTCTGGAAGCATATCTTTACAATCATTTTCACCTAATGATGTTGAAAACAAAACAAAACTTGGGTCTTCAGCAGAGACTTGAGCCTAGGGACCCTTTATTGGTCTTTATCTTGACTTTTGTTTCAAGCAACTATAGTGAGGGTTTCATTAGCCACGGTCCTATAAATTCTCTAAACTTGGGTTAACACAAACAGGGCTTTCATCCACCCAACCCCTGGTGGTGTCTCCTTGGAATCTTAGTTTTTAACCCTCTTAATGTCTCTTTCATCCATTTAATTTCTTCCTTTAAAATTTTAAATTCTCACCCCTACCCTGTGTGTGTGTGTGAAGACCCAAGGCGTCTGCTCTCTCTGGATCTGAGAACGCTCAGACTGGCTTTTAAACTTTCCTTTAAGTATAGTTAACCATACCTAAAAAGCAAAAGGGAGATGATGGATTCATTTCCTTTTGCCGTTGTAACAGTTGCCACAAGTTTGTTTGGGGGTCTCGAAACAATACACATTTCTTCTCACAGAGTTCTAGAGGTCAGATGTCTGAAACGGATCCCATTTCTTCATCTTTTATAGCGTTAGGAGGTGATCGACGTTCATTGGCATACAGCCCGACCTTCATCTTTAAAGCCAGCAATTTTTCAGTAGCTCTGCTCATTGTCACATCACCGTAAGAACCTGATCCTCTTGCTTTCTTTGTACAATGACCGTTCTACAATGAGCCCACATTAGCTTTATCACTTCTGCCCCATAAGGTATCCACAGGTCCTACAAGCCA
Source organism: Bramus lutescens (assembly GCA_001685075.1). Classification (NCBI taxonomy): domain Eukaryota; kingdom Metazoa; phylum Chordata; class Mammalia; order Rodentia; family Cricetidae; genus Bramus; species Bramus lutescens. Next base: position 80,378 of record LOEQ01007804.1, on the reverse strand, counting down.
AGATGGGCTCCTCGAAGAGCCACTCTTTAGTCTGCGTACAGGAGATAAGGGAATGAAATTTAGTGTGACTCAGTCTACCCTCGTGCCTGTGCCTATTTCTTCCTGGCTATTGCTCATCATCGTCAGTGGAAATATCTCAGTCACAGGCCATGTCTTCTCAAGGGTTTACACAGATGTTTTTCCAACCAGAAGATTTTGGGAAGAATCTCTGAAGAGTTAGGACAAGGAAAAAAAGAGATTGAGATCTCTGGGGACCAAACCAAACCAAACAAAACATACCACCTTCCCCCTGGCATGCAGTCTCTGCCAAATCATGTACCCTCAAACACTGTTCCTTCTGGAGGAATGCTCCCCAACCAAGGAAAAGCCATTCTACATCTTTTGAACTTCCACACAACAATGCTTTGCCTTCCATTGCTCATACCACTTCATAGGGGTGGGAGGTGGGTCGGGGTGATTTCACACCTGTGATCCAATTGCCTTGACCTCTCTTGTGCTGAGGTCACAGGTATGAACCATCATGCTTGGAGAACCTCACATCTTGCCCTGCATCCTCAGATTCACCTTCAGTTGGCGTCAATTGTTCAAAACAATCATATGATGTAGGCATCATCATGCCAGTATTTTACTAACAAATAAACGCCTGCTCAGAGTCAGAAAGTAAACCCCACAATGCATGGTATGCTAGCTCCAAATCAAGGATTTTTTAGCACATGTCAAGGTTGCATTCCAATAACTCACCCTGTCCTTGTCTCCATGTAAAGGGGAAGTTATCAGAAGCCAGAAATGTTTATTAATATCATAAAGTATTCCCATGGTATCTATTACAATCCATGACAAACAGCCCTTGTTCCATTAAAGCCAGACAAGTAAACTATTATAGAAATGAACTTATGAAACAATAGATAATTCTTGAACATGGAAATCTGAGAAATTATAAGCTTCTGTTTCAACATTTTCTTTTCCAGGGAAAGAGAAAAGATGATTTGAAATCTAATTGCAGCAATAGAAACAGTCCTCTGGTCCTCATTTCTGTGCCATTATTTTCTCAACAACCCATTTTTAGTCATTAGGCAAAGAGAAACACTGAATAAGACCTCTGATTTCTCAGGTAATTTTTCTGACAATGCATCGTGAGAGAAGACACCGAGTTAGCGAAGTGATGGAAGGCATATTGGTGGTGTTCAGTAAGATCTCGGCCTTGGTATTTTCTGTTTCTTCTCTTTCCTTTTCTCCTTCTTTAATACCCCTTATTTATTCTTTCATCTTCTCTTTAGGATATGCTAAATGAGTTGAAAGTAGGAGCCACATGCAGGATCAAGTGTTAAGTCTGCAGAGGCTCTCTGTAATTGAACATAAAAGAATGCTTGGCAGTGTGGGTACCACCACTGTCCACAGAAGCTCTCGTGGGAACTCTGCTGACCCTTCCACCTTTGCAACTCAAACTTTCCACAAATATCTGTCTTCCTCAACTCGAGGGCCATTTCCCACTCTTCATTATCTAGCTCCAAACTGAATTACCAAAAGTCCAGCGTTCCTGCCAGCGCTATTTTGAATAGGATGGGGAATTGAAGGTCAAAGGGAAATGAGCTGTTTCTGGCCTGTCTGTCTTGTCCCCACACTGTCTCTTTATTACCCCCAGTAACCTACCCGGAGTAATAAGTATGTCAGAAACAGACGATAAAATCTTGGGAAATGTCCCAATTTTCATGAGAATCATTTAGTAGAGAGTGGACAGAGCTTGGGAAAAACAATGCTATTGCAAAAATACAAACTAAAGCAACATCTCAAGAGGAGAGATGCCACAGCATGGCTGCAGTGCGCTGGGCAGCCCCCGAGGTCTTACAAAAACCAGCCTCAATGAAGACGATGTCACCTCATCCTCCATGCTTTCGGGGTTGTGCATGTGATGAGGTAGAGACTGTCTGAAAGAAGCTTACCTTATTGTCAAGCACACCCATTGAGCCTGTTCCATCTTCCTGTTCAATGTGTGTCTATCATCCCACAGAGACCATGACAGACAGCCGTTGTTCCGCTGAAGTCTGACATATAGATTAGTTCAGAATGAATGTATGGATTCTGTGTACACAATGCTATAGTAGGGGCAGCAGCAGTAATAGCATACATGCTTATCAAATAGTTACTCTGCACCAAAAGCTGCTGTTGGCGCCTCATGGATAGTTTATCATCCTCATCACGGGTCTCCATCACTGTTTGGTTACACGAAGTGAGTTGTGTTCTTTAGTAACATGGGAAGGGAAGATGCTGGATGGTGGAAGGTAGAAGATACAGCCATGGGCTGTGGCTCCACTTCCTTTTTCCCACTCTGTGGATAGGCTCAAGGGGTAGCAGAGTTTGGAGGAAGGAACTGAAATCAGAAGGGTTGTAAACTGGTGTGTGATAGAGGATTTGTGGGGAATGCTTGCGAGCTGTCAAGGAGGTGCTTGGCGTGCAAGAAATTGTGGTGGATAGTGGGAAACAAGACTGGTAACAAGAGACATGGACAGCCAGAAACCGATGTTTTGAGTTTGGGATAGACCAAGCAGGGCATGGGGAGGGGTGGCGTGGAAAGGGGAGGGCAATGTCAGTGAGACAGATGTCACAGTAGTTCAGTTCCTCAGAACTGGTAAATTGAAATGTGGAGGAGGGAAGACGCATTGAAAGAATTTTCTGGAAAAAGGAGCAACACATATAGCCAATCAGCTGTTGGAATGAGGAAGAGAGTCCATAAAGATCAGGGGGTACAGGTTATGAGAATGAGGTGGTTGTACTTACAGCTGAGATGGGTCATTGGGAATGTGTGGAAGGATGGGTAATGATGGTGCCACTCTTAGCCCATGAAGGTCATGGGTCTTTGCTTTTCTCACTTATGTGCCGAAGATGTTGAATGTTACAACTGTAAAGTCTTACTATGGCTAGAGGGTTAGCAGGAGTCTGTTTCCTTTATTCCATCCTGCCCTTCCCTACTCTTTCTTTGGACTAGAGCAAAGAACTCAAATCTCATTCAAGCTTACCCAGCAAAGTGACTAGCTTGGCAGGAGGGTTTAGTCAAGGGCACACTGTCACCATGTGTTTCCCTTTATTGCCCATGGCTTTTTGTTCTGGAACTATACTTCATATGTTCCTTTCTTAGCACGGGACTTTCTGTAATAACATGAGAAATTATAAACCCTGGGGCTTATGGTGTGCCGTGGTCAGTGTATCAGGCACTGAGAGAAACGCCTCACGTGCAGTAGCTCATCTCACCACCACAAAAGATACTTAGGTAGGTACCAATGCTCTTGTTGGCAATGAGAAATCAAGCAAACAGGGTTCAGAAAGTACCCAAAGCCCGGTGGGTGGGCTGAGAAGTCTAAGGTGGCCATGCCTGACCTCGGTCACTAGGCTATCCCATTTTTTCCTTTAAGGAAAAGGAGCTTTTGGGATGTTTGAGCTTTCTGGAAAGTCATTCAGTGTTCCACTTGGCTTTTCTCAAGGAACAACCCTTTCAACATGTAGACGGTTGCTTCCAGTCCTGTAATCTGAGATGGGGTTTGCATCAGTTAAAGGCAGATGCCAAGTACAGGGAAGAGATTAAACAGAGATCAGAGTATTATTTGTGAGCGTAAAATAGACTGGAGATCTGGAAAGTATCTTATGATGTCACACAGATGGATCCAGGTGGTCACATGACAAAGTTATCCAAAGCAACTGGCTGTTACTCTTGCCTTGATGGCTTTTCTTGGTAATGGAAACTTCTCCACATTTATTGTTGACTATTTCCATGGTTTCACCACAGTTATGGTTCATAAATTCTCCCAAACATCTCCTGTTTGAATTTGAGCAATCTCTCTCTCCTTCGTAGGAGCATTTTTCTGCTTATAAAAATCTGACTTTTGAATCGTTTTAGATGGACACTGTTATTTTAAAGTGTCTTGTTTGGAGCTCCAGAGGCTCTGGTGGTCGGTCCAGGGTCTGCTGCTTGGGTGGAGGTATTATCTTAGGTTGAACTTCAAGCTCTGCTGCTCTGGGTTCAGAATCACTATGGACACTGTTCTGTCCATCCTCCCACCTCCAGAGTCCCCCATTTGCCCTGGTATGGGTGACAATGGGCAGACACGTGCAGCTACGGTGGGGTGGGACAAACTAGTTCTAGAGCCTTAAATGGTAGTATTGTGGCCTTTTGTCCAGGGGAGTTCCCCCTTCTCTCTCTCTCCCCCTCCCCCTTCTTCCTTTTCTCTCTCCTCCATTTTTTGTTTCCTTCTGTGTCTCAAACACTGTCTTCAACACTATCAGGAAGAAGCTATAGAGTGTCTTCTCGATGATTTATGGAGAAGGGACATGGAAGTAGCATACAGTTCTCCACCATCATTGACTTTTAAGCTCAGGGTTTCAAGTCCCCAAGTCAAAGGAATATTGGGAGTGAGAACTCGTACTGGGTGCACAGATGTTAAATAAGTAGAGATGCTGATGGCAAAGATGATGACGGCAGTGGTCGCAATGGCAGTAATAGCAATAACTGGCGCGTGCAGCCTACTATTTATGTACCAGGGACTGCGTCAACCCCTACTGTCATTATCTCTCACATACTCACAGGAACGTCTTATACCATCTCCTAATTCATCCTCATTTTACTGATCAAGTTATTGAGCCCCAAAGTTCCTCGGCTTGTGTAAAGTCACTCAGATAGTAAGTGACTATTGGAAAATAAGGCGATCTATTCAAGACCAATTCTAGGTTGTTTTTGGTAAGTAACCAACTATATTAATTGTTAGTTGTGGGTGGTTCTTTCTCAATGTCCTCGCAAGCAAGACCACTGTAGCTATAATGAAACCAAACTATATACGTACTTTTTGAGCAAACATTTAACGAGCTGATGAAAAGTGTTTATATAATTTATTCCATAATACCAACAAAGTTCCGGTTGTTTGTGTTCAGCTTGCGCCTTGTATGAAAGATTCACTAGCCCACACTAGTGGGAGAGTTGAGTTGAGATTCTGATGCCCTCATGGTTGATATTAGACAACGAAAAATCTCAGAGTCAATGATGGGATCTGGGGCAAGGCAGGGGTCAAGCCGCAGGTGCCATCCCTAGGAGTGAAGGGTGAGGTGCATCTTTACAGACTCAGTTTACCATGTGCAAGGGGTTCACAATAGGCTTACCCCCCACACGAGCCTCATTCCTGTGACCAGAGAGAGACCATTATTTGTAGCAAACATTCTGCGTAGAGCGATCTTGATCAGATCAGCGGGAACGATTATAGATGGCCCCACAGGAGCTGAACTTTCTACAAAGCTTGCTGATCACCACTGAGAAGTGAATCTCCAACTGGAGCAAGAACCCGAAAGTACCCGGTGACCTACGTCCATCTTGCACTGCTGCAATTGAAAGCAGGTAAACGTGTAATGAATGAGCTAACATGTTTCATTTTTTTCTCACTCTTTTGTTTTTGCCTTTTGTTCCCCAGGAGACTTCCACACAAGTAGTAGTGTGTGGCCTCAGACAGGCACCCAGCAAAGATACTGCTCATTAGTCTGTTAAAGAAGCAAGCGAGTAGAAGAAGAAATTGCATATGGCCCTGTTTTTTAGTTGGCACTCTGATCTTATGAAAAAGTTAGCTTATTTAAACAAGTGTCCTATTGAATACCTACATGTGTGTGTGTTTGTGTATGTACGTTTGCACAGATGCCAGAGGACAACCTTGGCTGTCATCCCTCAGAGCTTTATTTTATTTTATTTTATTTTATTTTTTGAGGCAGGCTTGCTCTCTGGCCTGTAACCCGCAAAGTAGGCTAGGCCGACTGGCTAGTGAGGACCCAAGGACCTACTTGTCTCCCACTGTCCCGAAATGGGATTATAAATACATGCCACAGTTCCTACATTGTCTTAAAACCTAGTTTCTGTCACGCTTGCAAGCTGAGTATTTTATCCACTGGGCCCCTCCCCGGCACTTTGTCGCCTTTGCCTGTGAGGGCATCTGAGTGACAACAGTCTGGACATAGCGGAGGTAAGAGCTTGCACACAAAATGGCAATAATTGTTATTAAGTCTGACAGGAAATGGTTGAACATAACAAGAGCTTGAAGGATGTACGCGATAAATGTGTTTTCTATAAATATGCCATATTTGACAGCAGGCATTGTCAATTCCATGTTTCCAGCCATCTTATAGTTCAGAATGTCATATAACGTAACCAGTCACATGAGCTTTGGGAAACAGTTGTCATGGCTGCAGCCACATCTCAGTTCCTTAACAATGATGGCACTGTATATCTCTTGCTGTCTTTCTCCACCTTTCGCCCACTTCTGTTACTGAGGGTTATTTTATGCAAATTAACCCTAGGCTCATTTACCTAAGGTACCAAATAGGAATTACATAAATCAGGTAAGAAGATGGGCATCTATTTTAATGTACCATTCTGTTTTAGATGGCTAAAACAGAGGCAATGGGTGGTTTCTTTTTAGCCAGATGGAAGTAATAGATGCCAGAGTGATGGAGTCTTTCCCTATTCGAATGGCCTGGCCTTGCCTTCTCCCAAACCTTGAGGTGATCATGACTTTTAAGCCGTATGTTCAGAAGAACTCTGGGAGGGGTGGGGTGTAAGCGAAGATGGTAGATAACAAACACGGGGTATGTGTGTGTGTGATGTGTGTGTACACTTTTCTGTAGGTATTTATCACTTTTTTAGGAAGCAAGAAACATATAGTTTTCCACTTTTGTGGAAAGGAGCCTGCAGGGTTTCCTTAAAGCCTCCAGGGTTCTTAAACCCACAGCCATTGTGACGCGTGCCTCTTCATGGCCAGTAGGGGGCATCTGCAACGCAGATTTGAGTTTCATTGAGTTTAACCATCCAATAATCAAGGCTTTTGGAAACCTGGGTTGAAAATGCTGCTCTACACATCTCAACCTTTCATCAGAGTGTCTTTCTTCATGGATGTACTTGAAATGTGTCTTGAGTCTAGGATTAAACCTGCCTGTGATTGCCAGATGCGGTTCAAGCACGGGGCCCCGAAGGGCCCCTTTGTGTCTTTAACATAGTCAGATGTAGCCTTGCATTATTTTCAGCTTTCTCGTCTCCTTAAAATATAGCCTATGTGAGCGATGTGGATAACTGGATCTGTGCCCCACTTAAGCCCTGCTTGCTGGTTTTCTTCTCATTCTCCATTTTCTTGTTCTTATTTTTGGGACTGGAAATCGACGCAGGCCCTTGTCCATGCTAGCACGGCACCAAGCTCACCACGCTTCCTCCTCAGCCTCTCTATCGCCAGCGACTTTAGAGGGAGAAACCGAACTCAGTCATTTTATGATCCTTGCAGTCGTCTGGTGGCTTTATGTCTCTCCAGTCAACCTCATTAGTCGACTGTGATTTGAAGCAGTCGTATTCAGAAGATCGCAGGGAGTTGGGGCGGGGGCAAAGCTGAAGATGGTCGCTAACAAACATTGGGGTGTGTCTGTGCATTTCCATGGATATTTATTGCTTTTTTTTTTCAAGAAGAAACAAGGCACATAGGCTTTTCCCCTCATATCCCATCAATGTTTTCAATGATGGAAAAACCATCTACAACATAGTTTGCACGGTGTACAATTATGCCCTTTGGAGTTGTTCCAAACATCACCAGGGCTAGAAACACCATCTCCTTGAAACATCCAGAATCCGAGCTTCTCTATAGGTTCTCAATCACATTTTCTCTAGTGCAGTTCTATTTCTAAAGAGGCTGAGTGGCTTCTGTTTGTAGGGACTCCTGGTGCTGGCCTTGCACACACATGCCTCTGAAGGTTAGAACTTGGAATTCCAACCCCCTGGCCAGCGTCTCCACACGGGAGCAGACTGAGCCTTGCACAAGGCTATGACTATTCAGACCGTTGAAGCTTGAAGTCGCTGGCGTGACTCGGCTCTAGAACTATCTTCCACCGAGCCTGCAATTGAACTCTCAGCCTGGCGTTTCCAGTTGATTTTATTTGATAACAAGTTTTTGTTTTTTCTTTCCCACTTGTAACACAAAAGGAGGGGGAGGTAGACCAGAGAAGATACAAATCACTCCTTGTTAACCAGCATTAATGTAACTTAACCCGGGAAAATGCCTAGTGTGCAGGCAAAGAAAGCGAGAGATTGTGGCTGGCGAGGTAAACAAATTAGAAAGTTTTCCACTCCAGATAGAGATGCTTCTGAAGCCAAATCAATGTCAGATGCATTCAAGTTTATCGTTAAAGGGGAGGGGGAACTAATTCGGCAAGGTTGAGCTAATTTGGTTTTCCTGTGGATTTGTGTGAGGCTCCGAGGGGAAGGAAGGCAATCGAGGTGAAGCTGTTTTCCAGGAGCTCTCAAGCCGTGTAGAAACTCTGTGTTCTTTCTGTTTGTTTTGTTGTTAAGTGGCTAGGACGCTATCATTTGTCAACTTTAAACAATTACCGCTTGATGGGTATAAATGCAATAATATTGATGCTTTTCTGTGTGGCTGCAAATGAATAATTCGGTCAGGTGACTTCCCGCTAACTTCCCAATGTCCTCTCCTTCAGCCTGTATACTAAGGCAGGAATGAAGTGCTTCCCAAACAGTACTTTCCAAAGAATACACACACACACACACACGCACACGCACACGCACACGCACAAGCACGCATTCCCGAGGCAAACAAGAGGAAAAGAGTACCTGGTGTTCCGGTATAGTTACCTATGGTATCTCTCAGGGTGGCTGTGTTGCCAAGGGCAACCCTAAACTTCTCATCTGCCTGCCTTTGCCTCCTAAGTGGTGGGGTGCCACCACATGCAGTTTAACTGGCTCTCTGGGTCAAACCCAGGGCTTCTCTCAGGGGAGGTAAAGATCTGGCCAACTGAGATTCATCCCCAGCCTCAAAACGTGATTTTTTAAAAAATAGCTGATGTAAACAGTCCTTCTCTAGATCATTCCACACACACAAAAGCCAAACCCACTGAACAAATGATATAGAGAAAATATTTCTGGGGTTTTGGGGACGCCTTTGAATTGCCTTTTCTGTACCTTTAACTTTTTCTTGCACCCATGCCAAATATGCCGCAGGCTAGGTGCAGCATGATGTCCCTTGTCACCCTTCCATTGGGAAGATGGAGACATGACAGCCTCATTTAATTCAGCAGTCTGATCTCTATCACATTTCACGAGCCAGCAGTCCATTCACGGCCTTCTCTCTAGCCTGCAAGACCAGTCAGGTGAATGTCTGCCAGTTTGTGAGGAACACAAAAGGTCTCACTTGTTTGGGTGATGACTGGCCATTCTCCATCTCTAACTCTGCTTCCTCTGAAAAGTCCCCTGGACTCTCCCTAATGGGGACTGGGACTTCCTCTGCAGGGCCTATTCCCTTCTGGAAAGCCCAATGTAAGATCTCAATAGGCTATAGGCACCTGGACAGCAAAGACCACAAGGCCTATGGGTGTTCGTATGTTTACCATGTGCTACCTAATACACAAACATAGTAAGTTTGTAAAATTAGTAAGACATGTATGCATGAATGAATGAGTGAGTGAATGAATGCATATATTAAAAATGCCCAACTGCTTTGTTCTAACTACCCTCTAATGCATGACTATTACTCATGCATAGGAGATTATAAACCACTATCTTTCTACCTTACAAAAGAAAATGGCTTAGATAAAGCAAAAAAGAAAAGGTCAAAGAAATAGAAGTGTGTGTGTGGGGGCAGGAAGCTCCCAGACATGAGCGCTTATCACTAGTGTTTATGTAAGTGTTGGTGGGTGTAATGTTGTGTCGAGGTCGGCGTTTGGTATTAGCTCTCCTTATATGTGTAAAGGAAGAGGTATGTGGAAGCCAAGAGGCGGGGTCTCTTTATCGATAATGTAGAGAGAAGATAAACTTTGTATCTCTGACCGTAATGCTACATATTGACCAGCAGAGGGCAGCTCCAAGTGCTGCCTACATTTCCCAAACAACTCCCAATAATAATTTTATTCCAATTAATGTAATATGGATAGTCTTACTTCCTGAGTTAGCATACTCGAGGGAGCTTTTGTGATTTATAAAATAGCCTATATAATTTTTTGACCCCTCTATTTGGTGATTTAGGTAGGAAACAGGTTAAACCTGGTTGAAAACAGCGATGATACAGCTGAAGCTAACTTTGCGGAAGCAGAAGTGTGTCCAAATGCTGTGCCTAGTGACTCACACATGTTAGCACATTTAATCATCACAAAAGTCTGAGAACCTACCATTCCATCAGTACCAATTTCCAAGCCAGAAAAAGTTAACATCAGATGATTTAAGTAACTTGTGGAGCTTGGAATCAAGGGAGAGGTATCTTATTCAATGTGTTATATAAGACCCACCCATCAGAACATTTCCAATTTCGACCACAATGCTTTGTTCTGCTGAGCTCTTCTTGATGTTACTGAGTGCTAGAGCTAGCTTTGCTCACCGAGAAGCTTCTAGAGAAAGAATGGAAGCAAAGAGAGATAGGAATGAAAAGATATCACAGTTAACTGTTTCTAAGTCAGTTACAGCATTGCATTTTGATCTCAAAGGAAGTTCAATGTAGTAATTGGAGAACTGTGGGGTTTGTAAGTTACAAGACCGGGCTTTTTAAACTTTGGCTTTAATATATGCATAGTTATTCATCTTGGCCATGTGTTTCACCTCTTTGTCATCTCTGTGCATAAATTAAGAATGTTTGCACTATCAAAACCCTGCCTGGTTACAGTGTGACTCCATCATAGCTCTTTAAGGCTTTGCTGATGTTTGACACTGACTTGGAGACAAATGTTAACAGACTGGTAAGAAACAAAATCAGGATAATTTTAGTTCACCATGACAAATACTATTGAATATTTGCCAGGTTGCCAAGCAACAGTACCAGGCACAAAGATTAAAAGGCACTTAAGACTTAACTCCCACCTTTACAGGGTTCTTCCATACAGCTTGGAAAACAGGCACGGATCAATAACTATAATGCAGTACAATGGCCCAATAAACCCTATCTTAAAGGTGCACGTGGGATGCCACAGGGACAAAGGAAGGGCAGTCTGGGGTGTCCTGGGAACTCGTATCTCAGATAAGGATTTTAGGGCTGGTGAGATGTCTCAGCTGGTAAACATGCTTTCAAGACAGCTCGATAACCTGAGTTCCATCCCTAGGAACCACAACAAGCCTGAAGCTGTTGCTCACATCTGCAACCCTGGCACTTCTACAACGATGGGAGGTGGAAACAGGAGGGTTACCTTGAATCTCCCAGAGCATTGGGGTACTCAGAGTAGCAGAAATGGAAGACTTTGCCTAAACAAGGTGGCAGGAGAGAACTAACTCCCAAAAGTTGTCCTCTAAACTCCACAGATGTGTCTTGGCAAATGTGAACACACACACACACATATACACACTATAGGTACAAATATGTATGTAGATAGATAGATAGATAGATAGATGTATATACAATTTCCATGGTCTGTTTAAAGTATAAAATGAAGGTGATTTTCTTCAAAAATTGGTTTTAAAACTAGGTGAAAATCTTCAAATCCTGTCCTTTGATGGAAGACTATCTGGAATTCTGACCATATCTGCTCCTAAAATGCTGAAGTTAAAGGACTATTAAATCTGTAGCCCATCTACTGGAGATGCTTCTCCTCTATGAAGGCTGCTGCGAGGAGGATACTACATCAGCTATAATGGGACAGTGAGCAAGGATTTTTAGAACAGTTCAGCCAAAAGTAGTTTAGTTTTAGGATTGGAAATGGCTTATAAAGACATCTAGCATTGCTCTGTCATTTCATAGAAAGGGAACAGAGATCTGTCAGTAAAAATAAAAAAAATAAAACTTGCTCAAATGTAATGCATCTAGTTGATGGCCAAAGCTAGGCAGTTCAGCTAGTAATTATATATTTGAGAATTCTGGAGACAGACTGATCAGGCTTCACCCCATACTGACTGGGTTGCACTGAGATATTTAAACTTCCTGGCATTCAGTTCTCTCCTCTGTGAAATGGGAATAAGAGTGGATTACCAATCATATGGAAATTATAAAATATGAATAGAGCATTAGATTAGAATGAGATAATACAAATTAACTGGTGTCTTCTAAACACTACTGTTGGAACTTGGGCTTCTTATTTTCTACCCTGATGTTCTTTTTGTTGCAATGGGAGTGAAAGGAGCAAATGAGGTTCTTTCCATTCTTCTTCCTCCGATGCAGAAAGAAATCACTGTCTCAGATTTGTGTGCTCATGTGTCATTCTTGTTCCCTGACTTCTATCCTTTCAGGGCCAAGAAGATCAAGATCAAGTTGGGAATTCTCCTCCAGAAGCCAGACTCTGCTGTTGACCTTGTCATTCCATATAATGAGAAGCCGGAGAAGCCAGCCAAGACCCACAAGTGAGTCATGAGTATGGATTCCTCATCTTTTCCTCCACAATGGCTGTTTTTCAGTGTACAGCACTGTCATTCATCTGTAGCCCTACCTTTTCAATTACTCACTGAAGATCATTTGAGTCCTCAGAGAGTCAGCTCATAAATATTTTATTTTTAACTCCTCCGTGTATAGACCATAACATTAAATATTTGCAGAATGAAAAGAAATAGAACCTTGCCTCATCGTTGAAAAGATGAACTATATTTTATAAAGTGGCAACAGCCCCTCAGTTATTGACTGTAAGGGCAAAGCATCTGATAATTTATTGGCTGGGGTCAAGTAACGCCTGATCCAATTAGTTATGAGCCCTGCACGCTCACCAAAAAGTAATAGCCAAGCCTTTTCCTTGGAAGGAAAACGTGAGCAAGATCACACTAACGAAAAGGCAGACAATTTAGGACTCAACAGTTTCTTCTTGAATATACAAAGGTTCCCTTCCAGGTCCAGCAGAAGAGAAGAACCACAATTTCAGGGCAGGATGAAGATTTGCCTAGCTGTTCCCTCTTACTGCACACTGAGCATTGTTTTTCCAACTCATAAAAAACATATTCCTGACAGGGATTTTACAGTCCTCTGTGTCTCAACTTCAGCTGTGTATACCATCCCAACCCACGCCTTTCTATCAGTGTAGGCATTGCAGAAAAGCTTGATTCTACACCCATGAATGCATCTACTTTAACTCAGTAACGCCATCCATATCATCACATGGTCCATCTCCCATTAGCTCGCTAGACCCTTACTGTTCAGACAGATGCTCCCAATCTTCTCTTTATAGCAGAAGTACCCATAGAAATGAAGAAGGGAAGCCAGAAAGCTAAAAGGATGCCAACTCCTTCATTATGCCACCTAAAAGCTTCAAGATCACAGACGTGTGAGAAAAGTAGAGGAGTTCTTTTTAACTTCCATTTCTCTTTTTTTAATTTAATATTTGTATAAATTGGCCAACCCATTCTTTGTCCAAATGCCCTTCAATTTAATATAGTTGATTGACTAGAAGATGCAGAACTGGGTTATTCTGTTTTAAAGTCATTTTCCATCATCCTAAGTGGATATTTCCATTTTCCTCCTTTTATTACTTAAGAGTGTTCCCAAACCGGAAGTGAGGCGTAATTGGATTTTCTACATTTAAAAAGGAGAAGCTAATTGAATGTGAAGCCCAAAGCCGCAGGCTGCCTGTACTAGTAGACAGCAAGAACCACACTGCGTAGCCAGTGGGTCAAAAAGTCTATTTTGAGGCAAACAATTTGGTAATTATTGATCTGTTGGGATTAACATTTCAAATGTAGCTCTCTGTTTCCTGCTTTGATCTGTTCTCTAGAACGCCACACAGACACCCGAACCACTCAGCTCTTAGGGAGTCAAGAGAGCTATGGTTGGACAAACCCAGGGCTGAAATTCATTGGCTTATTTGCTCTTCTTTCTTCTATCCCCCCTCTTCTTCCGAAAATATTGTTTGTCTTTGAGAAAAAGAACAACCCCTTTCATCCCCAGGGGCTGCTGTGTGTGATTGCTGCCTTCCACCGTGAACTGAACAAGTGCCCCTTGCAGGCACGCATGCTCTGCTCTGCCTCTTTACGTGGGGCTGATTTCTGGACTTTTAGCCTTCAGGGAATGGCCTTGCTCTTCATGAGCTCAGCCAGACTCATTTCTTCACTTACACATTTCTCTGTATTTTTTTAACCTGATTGAACGTATGTATTTTTAGCTTCTCTCATCTTCTTTGGGCAATTACTTTGAGGAAGTACTTTCTATTTTGTAATATAGTTTAACTTTTCATCTGACTAAAATAAATGAGACCCTGGAAAACAACAGAAAATAAGCTATCCATAGTCTTATGCAAAATCCCAGCTTCTATTATTACTTCAGGATTCAAGTATGCAGGTTTAAAATAGATCCTGGGTCTTCTTCTATTAGGAGAAAACAAGTATTATTTCATGCTGGAAAAAACTCTCTCCCTCATCCTTTTGGCTCTTACACCTTTCTCTCCTTTGCTTTCATTGGACGATGTTTGCAGACTTTCGTCTGCTCTGTCAGTCCTACATCCTTGATGAAGGTGTTGTTCCTAAGGCTGGGTGTCTGGCTCAACACAGACTTGACCTGTTTTGTCTTAGCTCCCTCCTTATCAGAACTCTCTTCCTTAACTCCTGGTCCTGTCTTCCCCTTCTCCCTTCTCTCCTTTGCCCACTCTCTGCCTTTCCAAAGGCTCTGCTGCAGGTCCTCAGAATGAATAATAACCAAAATTTGTAAGCTACATATATTGAGTTTGTAATAGCATTATGGTTTGTTATATGCTGAATTACAAAATGGCAGGGGCAGACACTCTTTCAAGCAGGCTTTTATACTCTAAATGTCCTTCTTTGACATCTGTTATCAATTTTTAACTGAAAGTATTGATATTATTATGTTTGCCACTTTAAAACCCCAGAATGACCTCCACAAATAGCTAGTCCAAACCCTGGCTGGTGACAAACAGTCACAGCATGGTATCCTGTGTGTTCCTGCACCTGGTTAACTGTACAGTGAGCCTTGAAAGGGAATATGTACAACATTATGGATACAAAGAAAAGGCATTTCAAAAGTATGTAACATATTTATGGTGCCAAAAGGCCATGGGGGTAAGGACACAAGAAATGGGCATGGACTTGAGCCTTCTTGTGCTCTCTAGGACAGTAAGGAAGAAAAAAGCAGGCGCTCACAAATGATACCAATGAACTCGAGGTTTGTTTTCTTTGTCAAAAGCAAGAACCCGGGAAAACATGATCAAGCATGATTAAGTATATACCAGACACTGTATAGATCACCAATTAAGCCAAAACAAAAGAGAAACCAATACTATAAAATCAAGCCATTGGTGCTACCAAGTTAGATTCTTCCCCAAGGCTGGTATTGACCCGTGTTGCCAACAGATGTAGCAATGGCTCAAGGCTCTGTTCATTCAAACCTAAATAGTGAGTCATCTGTGGTTTTCAACAAAGCTGTCTCTGGATAAACGGAGCCAGACTTTGGTTACCTATCAATTTGGCCCCTGTTTATTGAAAGAAGTCCTTCACAGTATATTTTGCTCATGACCAATAAGGTCTATAAATATGGGATTGAGTCTTTATCCAATGGCCAACTAGATGAGTTACTTGCCTTGTTTTGATGTTCATATGCAGGCGCCAAATTGAACATATTTTCTTCGTCTTTGCAGACAACCTCATTTATTCCTTTAGACTGCTGCTGTAGGAATAAGAAAGAATGGGAAAGTTCTCTAGGAATGATACCCGGCCTTGGGAGGGATTGTGTGTCCTATTAGCATATGAACTATCCAGCAAGTGGAAAGCAGTTATGAGGGGGAAAAGCTGTTGTTTCCAAACTGATGTGGTCACTTCCTGAATCAGATCGTATTTGCACTGGACATTATAAAACACATAGTCAATCACTCCTATGTTTATCTTGTTTTTCATCTGAGCTAGCTTCCTCCCTGTCACTCACACACACACAGGGAGAGCTCTGTGCTCACCCTCCGTGGTCAGCAATGACCTTTCCAACCAGGATGCTCATTGGTCATTTAGATCTGCATCTATCTTGTTTCCAAAGAAGTCAGGACAGGATGAACCTATTACCTCCTTGACTGGTAATCAAAACTCTGGGCTACATGCCGTGGGGGGATCTGTCCTACTCAACTATGTCCTTAAATCAATTTGGCCTAATTTCACCCCCAAGCAGGCTTGGCACATGTCCCTTTCAGGAATTTAATCTTGGTCGTGATGTGCTGCTGATATTGACCATTACTTGGCTTTATAATGAGACCATTTGGGACAAATTGCATCTGGTACTATGTATAAGACCAGGGCACCTGCTCATGGCATTGTTTCTTCCTGTGTGCCTTTATGCTAACCAAAGAACAAGGGCAGGAAAAGCTATTTCATTTTATGAGACTGTTAATAAAATCAGGAGGCACAGGGAGTGACCCAGGCCTACCCTTTGCTCTGAGTTAGTTCCTATTGTCCCATTGTATAACAGTCTCTTGAGTCTGAGAACATCTGGACTTGATGGTTGTCTGCTTTGTGTAAAGTACTAAACACATTATAAATATGTACATGCAAAATAATATATATTATTCATATATATTATATATATAATTCCTATATATAATATAGGTTACAACAAAGTATAAACACACACATACATAATACACATACATGTGTATGTCTCAGTTACTAAACAACCTAAGACCTTGGGGATAAAAACACGTCTTCAACTTTGTCTCATAATAAACGTTTTTGCCAGTCTGCTTTAATTGGATGATAAAGACCAAATGTAGTCATTCAAGGGTTCAAACTCGGAGAACACAGGAAGATAAAGTCAGCTCTTTCCCCTTAGACAACAGCAGCTCACCTTTGTGCATTGTGATGAAAGAAGAGAATTGGTGGTTAACAAAGTACAGCTGTGGGGTTTCCGTGGATGCAGATGTTCAGGTAACAGCAGTCAAGGCATAAGTTATATCTTGGTGACTAAATCTTTTGAGTCAGTGTCTCCAGCATTTAAGCTTGACATTCTGACTTAGGAGATACTAATGCTTTTCTTTTGGAAAAAAAAATCTTCCCAAAGGTATCTCTCTTTGTTAATTTGGAGAACAGTAAATAAATCTAGATTTTATTTTTCAACCATACTTTTAATATGGGACAAAATCAAGCTGACTGTCTTCTATTAGTCTTAGTGAGATGACTTTGGCATTGGGGTGTAGAATCAAATACCATGTCTATTAAGTCAGTAGGTAATGTGCGGCATTGTTAAACTTAAGATTAGTTTACCCTCTGTGATGGGATTTGAAATAAAGATCATCTTTGGACTCACTCATATGGAATATATAAGACTGTTAGACATGACCACAGAAGAAATAGACTCCAAAAAAGACCTGTCTGGTCAGATTGTTCAAAAAGCAATAAAAATGCACTGTAGATACTAGATAGCCAACAGCTCATCAGACCCAACAGCAGAAAATAATCTTTCTACCCTATCCTGACTGTTGTGTCATTCCATCTCAGAAACCAGGATCGAGTTATTGTTATGCATGTGGTTAACTTCCTTCTTACGTGGGGTCACCCTTCTCTGTCCTTATCATTGATTTAGGCCCTCTCTGGATGAGGCCCTGCAGTGGCGCCATTCCCTGGATAAGCTTCTCCACAACAACTGTAAGTTCCCGTGGTTCTCATGAGGGTCATAATGGGGACAGACACAGAGTACCTTTTTACTGCTCATGTCCTTCTCCAAGTTGTGGTCTGAACACGGAAAGGGCATCCTGCGGCTGGAGTTGTCCAGTTGGCTAGTAGGGAAAGTGTTGCAGGAATTCTAATGGGTCTTACTAATAAAAACCCAGAGTCAGATATTGGGGTAAGTACTGAAAGATCAGAGAAACAGAATAGCCAGCCACTAGAGACACTTTTTTACCTCTACTGAATCCTCAGACTGAAGGGGGCAAGATCCTGTGCTCACAAATTCTCAGAATGAGTGCTCTGAGCCTCTTGTCTCCTCCTGCCTTATTATATTCTTCTCTCCACCCAGTCATATTGCTCCTGTCTCCACCTCCCTAGTGCCAGGATTAAAGGCGCGTGATCCTGAGTGCTGGGACCAAAGGTGTGAGCTCTGTTTCTCTTTTAGACTGATTCAATCTTGTGTAGCCTAGGATGGCCTTGAACTCACAGAGAGTGAGTTCTGTCTGCCTTTGTCTCCCGAGTGTTGGGATTAAAGGTGTGTGCCACCACTGCCTGGCTTCTATGGCTAAGTAGTAGTTTAGCTCTGTACTCTGATCTTCAGTCAAGCTTTATTTGCTAAATCACAAGCAAAATATCACTACAGGAGAGCCACTGTAGGAGCACGTGAGGACAGGTGTTTGTGTTTCTGTTCCTGTCTGTCCTAGTTTGCTGACATAAGCCACATGACATGGCTTCCTGGTTGAGATAGGTTCTCATCCAGTCCAGGCTGACCCTCAAATTCACTGTGTGTCTGAGGATGACCTTGGACTCCTGATCTTCCTCCCTCCAAAGCACTGGGATTGCTAATAGGCATCACCCTCCCTGCTTCTGTATGCTTCCTCATGTTCTTGTAAGTGAGACAGATAAACCTCTCTTGCTTTGCCTCATAGATTGAGAAGGGCTAGAGTTAGTCTTTGAACAAGCCATGGACATCTTAGCTCAACCTGCTATCAACTGCTCTCGTGACCTAAAAGTGCTATCTCCATCCTTGGCCAACTCTCTTCTTCGCATCCTGCTTCCTCTTTTGTTAGCCTGCTTGCCTTTGAGAGCTTCATTTGAGATGCAACAAAGATACACAGTCTCTTTAAGATGAAATACCTTGTTCTTAGGTCTTTATCTCCTGAAGTTGTCTTTCCCAAAGAGCTAACCCCAATGACAAATACCTAGTCTTCCTTGGCTATTTAGAAGGAATCATTTGCTCTAAAGTTCCATAGCCATTCATCAGCACATCTTTCCTGATGCCTAATATTTTCTGTCTTGTTGTTTTCTTTCCAGGATAGGCCACAAGCCCATTGACAGTCAGGATCTAGTCTTTTTATTCTAGGCAGTTTTAAAAGACAAAGTCTGTGGGTAAATAAATATCTGTTGGCTGATTTACTCTAAGTTTGTGACCAACCTACAATATCCAACTTACTTCTTTGCATCAAAAGAGCGGAATATGAAATTCTGTTAGATGCTTAGAAAAAGAAATGGGGATTTAAGGAGTCTTTCTTATTAGCGCCATTATGAATAAGAAGAGCCGAGTAGATGACAATGACTGCGTGGTGGATTGTATATAAATATCTTAAAACAAATTTCTATTTTTATCTTATGTGTGTAAGTGTTTTACCTGTATGTACTTATGTGCACAATATTTATGCCTAGTGCTGGTGGAGGTCCAGAGAGGGTGTCAGATCCCCTGGAACTGGAATTATAGATGGTTATGAGTTTCCTTGTATGGACAAACTCATGTCTTTTGCAAGAGTGGCAAGTATTCTTACTACTGAACCATCTCTTACACGAATATGTTCACAGTTTGTTGATGATGGAGTAACTTCAGCTTACAAGCAATAAACCCAGCAGCCTCTGATTTTTGGAGCAGAGACACAGAGTCTCTAACTTGAAAAATCTGAATCACATTCACTTTTGATTCTCTTTTTTTTTGCCTTATGTTAAAGAGAGTACTAGGTTCTGATACATAACATACAAGGTATTCAGTAAATATTGTTTTGAATGAATGAGCAAATTGAGTTTGCATCTTGGGACTTAGAAATTCCATGAATGTAGAATAGCCACGTAGAACAAAAATATTTGTATTTGTCTTTTTTCAGTTATTCTGGGGCCAATCACATTTTGACATGGTAAGCTGATAAATTACATAGCCTAGATAGGGGTATTTGCTGCTGTTATAAGAAAACAAGAGTTAATGGAACTATATTTTCAGAATTCTTTAGGGGGAAGATAAATATCAATGTGTTCATCTACAATTCTTTTCACTTGCACTAATTCTTAGGCCCACATACTCATACATTTTATTTTAAAGGGATGGGGGTTATTAGAATAAAAAAGACTAAGGGTGGGAGCTAAGCCAGAGGAAGATAATGTTAATACTTAACACTGTTGAGGGACCAAAGTCATTCCAATTGCAGACAGATGGTTAACTTAGTGTGAACTTGAGGTCTGAGGATTTCACAGTAATGTTTTCTGCTTCTCAGAGGAGAAATTATGCTTGTATCTATGCATTTGTTCATATATATATGTATAATTTCCTCAAAGCAATAAATGGCTACTCATTCAGGAGCTATTTTAGCCAATGCTGTCCTTAAATGTCATACCTATCCATTCAGACTAGCCCCATCAATGAAATGGCCTAAGTATGGGTGTGAAAGATCCAGCAGAAACAAAGAAACTGTGACTTTTAAGGCAGATGAAGCTATGAGTAAGATTGTCTGTTGCGACTGTCTGTCCGTTGCTTCTCCATTATATTTCTATCACTCTCTCCTCTCTGATTCTCTCTCTGACTCTCATTTCTCTATGTCCTTCTTACTGCTCTATCTCTGCTCTTTATATATCCAGACATTTCTAAGGAGGAAGCCAAGAAGGACAGGTATGCCCAGATAGTTCTATGCCAGCATCTAGACATTTCAGCATCATTAGCTTAGAGAAGCAATATGTGGCCTGTTTCCTGCATATCTGCCATTATGCTTCACGGATTACTGTAAATCAAGCTATGGCTATCCAATATCTCTTATGATATGATCCTTTTTAATCTACTGAAACTAATAATCAATACCAGGAATAATGATATTAACTGTGATTGATGCAAAAAACAAGTAAAAAGGGCAGATACATTGAAAAATGTCCTACTCAAAACATAATGACCCATTTCTGCAGTCTTGACTTGAGAAATTTAAATGATTTGAAGTTGAGCATGGTGGCTCATATCTGTAATTCAAGCACTTGGGAATCTGAGACAAGAGCATTGCTGTGAATTTAAGGCTAGCTTGGGACACATGGTGAGTTCTGGGCCCATCTGGACTACAGAATAAGACATTAAACAACAGCAACACACACCATATACACACATTAAAACTGAAGGGGGTGGTAACATTTTTGCTGATTCATAAGGAACGTTTGGAATTTTTTGTGTTAATATAGGCCATTGCCTCTCAGGGTTGATAGAGTTATCCAAGCCTTCATTAAATCAAAATTTTCTGTAGTAGAAATAAACTCAAGCAGGCTGCTATTCAATCTTTTCTCATTAGTAAAGACCTACTCACTCAAATTTATTTTTCAATTATTTTATGCATTAGTAATGCGTGCACACACATCTGTGTGTGTTTGTTGGGGGGAGGCCAGAGGGCAGCTTCAGGAGTTGGCGCTCTCTCTTGTCACTGAGGGTTCGGGGACGAAACTAGCTCATCAGGTCTGCTAGCCCATGCTTTCACCAGCTGAGCCTTCTCGCTGGCCCTAAAAATGATTTTTAATCATTTGGGGTCTTTGACTTTTTTCTTAAAATACACCACATTCTTAAAGTTTCACCTTTAGTTCTAAGAGAGAAGCCATCTGTTTCCATTTGTTAGGTCTATAGGGCACATAACAAGCATGTTGATCTTTAAGAAAACAAAAATAGATTGCACATGGGAGCTTATATAACTTCCCCCTAGCACCGTTGGGGATACAGATTCTCCCACATGAGCATTTTTAAGAGCAAACAGGGATAAAGTCAGTCTGTGGCGACACAGTTTTTATTTGGGTCCTCTTTTCCTAAGGGTTGTAAAAGGTCAGAGTATTTCCTCAGACACCCCTGTGGGCTGGACTGTCCCTCCAGGCGCAAAGCAGCCGGCCCAGGTTCATCCTTCAGTTTCCATCTTCACAGCCTGCCTTGGCTTCCTCTTCTCTGCCTTCCAGTTTTCTTCTTTCTGTGTCCTGGTCCACCATCTTGTCATCTCACTGATGGACAGCCATGATTTCCACTTGTGACAATGATAATAATGAAAGTGGTATGAAAGATACTTTCATTCATGTATGCCTTGTTCATGTGTGTGTGTATAGTTATTATTGTCTGTCCATCACTTCTCCATTATATTTCTCTCTCTCTCTTTCTCTTTCTCTGTATANGGTGATGTCATGGATGAGGCAACATTTGGGTTGGGCTTGTAATGGTGACAAGTGGTAGTATTGAATTTGGCACAAATAACGATGAAGAAAGCCAGTGTGTACTGAACTTCATGAAATTATGCTTGCCATCATATAAAAGCCACGCGCGAGCTATTCAGTCCTTTACCACAGTCCTGTCATTCAGCTTTAATTATTGTTTGCATTTGACATACAAAGCAACAGAGGCTCTGAGACGCAATCTAGGGTCTGAAGTCTGAATTTTGAACCAACGAATCATGCCATAGTTTTTATAAATTACCAATGCTATTTGAATGTCTTCCCCTAATTCATCTCCGCTGAAGTATTTGCACTAATCTCATTTTCAATATTTTATAACAATCTGACTTAGAGTCTTGGATTTGTTTAATGCTCCTACTATCGTCAAAGGGGTTTTACGGGTGGTTCCCCCTCTTATATAAGGCTGTTTCTTTGATTTCCCTATTTCACCTTCCTTCCATCTGAACTGAACTTAAGCTCCTTCTGTGACTCTTGCTATGCTTCAATGGCTTCTGTTGTACAGATGATCAATGAGTCTTCACTGTTTTTTCTTCCTACTTTCCGTGGAATCTCTAAAGTCTTCTAGGGAACGAAGCTTGTTTGCTTTATCAGAGGGACGTAGTGCACTCACTCAAAAGTCACCTCCAAAAGGAGGAAACGAGATAATAGTTTCTGGCAGTCATTCATTATAAATATTACTTACTTTGACAAACCAAGTTTTAAATATGTTTTTTGGGGGCTAGAAATACAGATTTGTGGTAGAGTGCTTGTGTAGTATGCATGAGGCTCTTCATTCTGCTTCCACTACTAATGATAAAGATTTTCTTCGGGATTGATGTGTGTCCTGAATGTTATCAGTATTGACGGCAAAACCTCAGTGTCATAGACCTTTGCCACCTGAATGCATTTGCTTGTGGAAAAGACAGCGAGGCAAAGGCCTCTGTCCAGTGTCAGAGTGGATGACAAGCAGAGATCTTCTCTGCTGCCTCTGCATCTCTGTCCCAGCCTGGCTCCTTTTGGATGAAGGGGTAAAGGCAGATAAACTAAAAGTCAGTGCATGGGACAGCATGATTGAGCCTTCCCATGTTATCTCTAGCATCTTTGTTCCCCCTTATGTTTTTCTCTCAGTTCGAGTGCAGTGAGAATAGGAAACTCCTAATGGAAGGTTCCTGTTCCAAGAAACAGAATCACACATCTTTTGAGAAGTGGTTTAGAATAATAGACAAATGTGTGAGGCTACAGAATCAGAACCTGGTTTTAAGTTTCAACCCTGCTCTTACTTGCTGGGCATTCTGGAGCAGTCCCTTGACTTCTGTGACCTCATTTACAAAACAGGACACTTATAGCTCCTGCTCTTTGTGTGTATAATAAAAATTAAATGAGTTTCCATTTGTAAGATTTTTTTACATCAATAACAGAATGTATTAGAAGAAAAATTGGGGTTTTTAGATAGATATAGTTTGTCAAATCAATTAATGAAATCTCCCTACTGACTTTTCACTTCCTAGATGGACTTGCCAGTTTCAAAGGTTTCCTGAGATCTGAGTTCAGTGAGGAAAACCTTGAGTTCTGGGTTGCCTGTGAGGATTACAAGAAGATAAAATCCCCAGTCAAAATGGGGGAGAAGGCAAAGCAAATTTATGAAGAATTCATTCAGACAGAGGCCCCTAAAGAGGTTGGTACTGGTGGGTAGGTGGCTGAGTGAATCCATTTAAGGAGCCAGATCAACACATTCCCAGGCACAACTTCATGAGCTGCCGGCACAGCATTTGGAGCTGAAGGCTACCTGTGCTTGTGATTAGAGTGCCCAGTATGTAGCTACTGAAGACAAGGGCAGTGTGATAGCATCAAGCAGGTCTGACCTAAATGCTGTACAGACCACTGTGCAGCAATGGCTCTTCAGTACCACACAACCAACCTTAAGGATGAAGGAACCCAATGTAAGATTTGGGATAAAATGTGGGGTCTATTTTCTTCCATTTGGAATGTAAGACTGATGACAACTGTTTTGTAAAGTTATAAGAATTAAATTAAGCAAACAATGGATGAAGAAAAAAACTCATGAATGTTCCAACTAATTGATGCCAGTGAGTCCCCTGTTTCTAGCCTTTGATATTCGTCCTTTATTGAGGCAGCAGGACCTACTACTCATGGGAACCAAAATAAAACAAGGTAACAGTGCAAAAGGTATTTAAAGCCAATATACCACTAATTGACTGATGAAGACCAGATACGTTCAGGTTTCAAGGAAGCTTAGGGAAAGTCTATCTATTCTTATCTCTACTATTGATGAAACCAAACCAGAAAGTTTGTTGAAAAATCCAAGATGGCCACAGCCAGACCTGTCCATCTGGTCAGGTCCTGTTGTAGTCCATGGTTCTCTTGAATCCAATGTGGACACTGAATTGTCATCAAGATTTGAAGTCCAGCACATAGGTGACTGAGTGAGCTATTATAGATGATTTGTAAAGGGAAAGATTCCTGTCATCTCTCTTCTTATGCATATGTAACAAATCTTATAGAGACAACATGAAATACTTATTCCTTTGGCTGTGTAGCATCCTTAGCTGGTACTTTCAAGAGATGGACATGGATGTGCAGATGTTAGTTGGTAAAGCACTTGGTTAGTGTGTATGCAGCAGGTCCTAGATTCAATCCCCCAGGACAAACTAACCGCTCTGTATATAAAGCGCTGGTTCATCGCTGTGCTTGTTATCTGGTCAGAACTGCTGCCTCCTGGTTTGTTTCTGGGGAAGACTGGTTCTAAAGCTATGCCAAGGCTCCCTGGTCACCAATTCTTCTTCACTGTCATCAGAAGGCAGGATACCTAATGGGTAGAAAGTCTGTGAAATCAAGTATTAGTTCACTTGCATTCAAATCTGTTTGATAAAAGCACTTAACAGAGCCAGGCCGTAGTAGGCACACCTTTAATCCCAGCACCGGGGAGGCAGAGACAGGTGGATCTCTGTGAGTTCAAGGCCAGCCTGGTCTACAGGAGTGAGTTATAGGACAGCAAGGGCTGTTATACAGAGAAACCCTGTCTTGAAAAAAACAAACAAACAGACAAACAAACAAACAAACAAACAAAAAGACCAATAAACCTCTTACCAGAGATATGATCTTGAGCCAATCAACTTGTAGATATATTCTTGGGCTATTGAAAGATGAAGTAGCATATGCATAGACTGGCCACAGGTGGAGGCCACCTGGTAGGTGTCTAAGGCCAGTTGCCTCTGAATCCGAGTCACGTGCATCAGCTTCCTCACCCCACTGCTTCTGAAAATAGCAGTGGTCTTTCTTCCTTTGTATGGCATCCCTTCTGTCCTGTGTCTTGCTGGTGAGAATTCTGCCGCTCTGGCCCCCTCGTCCAATCCTGAAGCCTACGCTGACTCAGTGACCCTGTTTCCTGGCCCACAGGTGAACATCGATCATTTCACTAAAGACATCACCATGAAGAACCTGGTGGAACCTTCCCCGAGCAGTTTTGACCTAGCCCAGAAAAGAATCTACGCCCTGATGGAGAAGGATTCACTGCCCCGCTTTGTGCGCTCCAAGTTTTATAAGGAGCTAATCAAGTAGTCAGCTGGTCAATTGTCAGATTATCAGGCTTCAAAAATCACCCTGTGAGTTGACTTCTATCCTCTGTAGTAACACAGCATCCCCCAAGCACCTACACATTTTTCCATAGCAGCTTTGTTCCAAGATACCCAAAAAAGGCAACCCCTAGACTGTTGCTAATTCTTTTGCTCATGTTGGTTTGGATGTGGATTTGTGGTCTACTAAGGACCTTTGCTTCCATCTCTTCCTTCTGACTGCTTTGTAATGAAGGTCTGTCCACCAAGTTTCTGTCAGCCCGAGTCACAGAAAAATATACTGCTTACCATTAAGCCGTCTGTGAAAAAGAATAGGCGTTAGATTGCTCTTTGAACTGGGCTGAAAAGAAAAACAGATGCCAGGGTCCCTTTCAAGGGCATTTGACTGATCTTGTTTATTGTTTTAATTCTCATCCTCTAACAATTTCTGAATTCAGTTAGTAAAAAGCAGGAAGCTGTTTAAAAGGCAGCCATCTTTCAGTTTTTAAGCAAGCACCTTGTTTGCCATTCTGGCCTCTCATTCCTAGCATTCCTTTATACATTCTAAAGAGGAGCTACGATGCATAGAGTAGGCTTTACAAAGCCAGTCTAAGCACAATCCATTTCAATTCAGCCCATACATCTCCAGACTACGAGGGAAAAAGTCAGCCTTTGCCTCTCCCATTTAGAAATGCTAGTACCCAAGAATCTGATTGAGCTGTTTGGAAAAAACTTTTCTGACTTTAAATATCTTCTTCATATTAATTGAAATAGCAAATTGTCTAAAACTGCCCAAAGAGTTAACTCGATGTTTCACACTCACCCAGGTGGCTCCTGTTTTGGAGACCTCAACTGACTATTCTTACAAGCTGTGTGAGTGGCCACACTTGTCGAAGGAGGATGAGGTGTGGTGCGTGGGGGGACCCCTCAAGGGCGGTGCCCTGGGGCTACAAAAGAATGCAGGAAGGTGTGCTTCTGCAGTCAACAGCAGCATCATATATCCATATATCTGCTGTATCTCTATATAATTTTAAATTTAAAGCAATATATATATATATACATATGTATTCTTCTAACATATACGGCAATAAATGGGCGGTAAATATTCTGGCTCCAAAGGAGGCCAAATGTATTAAGATTGGCCTAGAAACTTTCTGGAGGGGGAAAGAAAAAACAAAACACCTCTCTGTGTTAACAGCAGCTTCCATGGCAACGAGAAGAAAAATACATTCTTTTAAATCTGAGAAATTAGAAGAAGTGGGATGACCTCTGGAGGAAAAGAATGCGTAGCACTTATTTAACACTCCCCTCCTCCCCTGCCTTCTTCCCCTGCTCTCCAGTTTCCCTTGAGCAAATTGCCTGAGAAAGTAGGAAACTTAGTGTGTGAGCCCCGGAGTGCTTGTGTCTCATGCTTCTGAGCACAGCCACAGCAGAAAATGGGTCTGGGATGTAGGAGTGTTGGGACTAAATTGTGGTCAGTGCACAGAAGGATTCGCTTCTCGTTCTTGAAGGAAGCCTACGATTAGCCTCAGACCTGACCCATAATCTGGGCTTCTGTCTGATCTTGATATTGTTCTGGATTGAGATTGATACTTAAATCAAATCGGCAAAAAGGGACCCTCCTTCCGAGAGTAACTGAGGACGCTGTGTCTTATGTTTGTCTGTTAGAACAGGGCTGTTTGTATAAACAGACTCACATGTGTACATGCACACACACACACACACACACACACACACTTTCTCCTGTATAGATGATACCTTTTGAAAGGCAGAATCAAATGTATAGAAATATTTTTTCTCTTTTCTCATACTCCAAGCACCACCACCCTTAACTGTATAAATTGAACTTTAAGCAGGTTTTCATTTCAAATGCATTAGGTGAACTTAATCAAAAAAAGTTTTTATTTTATCCCATTTATGGACTTCACTGGACTGTGTTCTCTGTGTAAAATCCTTTTCAACAAGAAGAATTCGACTATTTCCTGAAGAGCAGTAGATATCCCTTAGCAAATCAATTAATAAACTAGTAAACACTCCTTTCTAGGGATTTGCCAAATGATGCCATTATACAAGTGGTGGTTTAAGAATTACGTAGGTGGCTAGTTCATTTGTAAATGACTTTCACTCCCGAAACTGAGTCCCCTACCAGGCATTTTCTTCACTTCCTGGGAACTTAGCAAATTTGGAAGACCGGGACACATGGAGAAGGAGAATAAGGCAGAGAGAGGGAATAACAAAGAAGTAAGCACTGGTCAGTCCTGTAAAATCAGCCCACTGACTAGGAAACACAGAAGAACAGCCCAGTGTGAAAGATGACCAAAGTGCATCTCGCTGTCTTCCTGTGGGTTTGCAGGAAGGTTTTCCGGGGCTCACAATGAGGCAGGACAACGACGTTCACCTTAAGAGCCTACAGGAAATTGATTAGAGAAAAGAACAGCTATGGAGGGTACATTTTCCATGGAACTTGTGGGTGCCAGAGAGCAAGGAGTGGAGAGGTCAGTCTGGAGCATCCAAGCATCCAAGCCTCAGAGCTAGGGAACTCTAGGCAGGTTTGGGATATAAAGTCTTGGTGTATAGGCTCCCCAGCATTGAGTCTCTCTATTCTACTCACATTCTAACATCCATTTAAAGTTCTCTTAGTAAAAAGCCCAATGGTGAATGGTTTAAAAGCTACTTCTGGTGTTAAAGACACTTTTTTTTTTAAGTAAGTCCAGTGGCTAAGGAGAGGACTTGATAGCCAAAGAAGAGCTTTTTGTAGCCCCAGGAAACCATCTTGGAACCGAAAAAGTTGACTTTCCCCACTGGGGAGATATCCGGGACACTAAATGAAAGCTTATAGAAATGAATGATTAATAAAGCACACATTCAGAATCTTTGGAGTTTTAACCTTGTTTAATTGCTTAATAATAATCATACTCATCAAGTAGAGAAGCTATGTAGCCGTCTGACTCATATTCAGTTTAACATGTTTCATATCTATTCCCTTGTCTAACATAAATGTCTTTTCCCTCTTGGCTCACTTCCCTTCTCCCCTCCCTGCCTGAAATGCTGTGTCTCACTGTTCTTACGTAATAATAAACATGTTAAGAGCACTTCAGTTCCTACCTAGGAAGAGGCACAGGCAAAAGCATAGACAAAAGAAAGGACAATGCTGAGGAGCAAAGAATCTGGATAATGTTTGGCAAATGTTCTGTCCTGAAGTCGTCAGAATATAAGAAAAGTTTTTTTTTTAATTCTACATTGTGGGAAGTCTTTTTCTTTTTTTTATGGTGAAATGGAATAGAAATGAAAAATTTATCAAGTCCTGTGCCAGCACTTTTCTCAGAAGTTTAAAATTCTGGACCAATTACATTTGTTTTCTGATTATTGTATCCAATACTTTGAGTAATATGTAACTCACTCTTACTGATAATAAAATAAATATTACCCTGTAACAGAAATCACGTATTTTATCAAATATATATCTATGTAATGTCTCACATATTCTCTTGGCGTCTGAGCATTCTTTCAAGAAGTAGTTTTTTTCCTAGAAAAGAATCGTTTCTCCCCCACACTGTGTCTGACAAGTGAAGCCTTGATCCATAGAAGGGACCTCACCCAGAGTCAATCCCAAAAGAGGCTGCTAAACAAAACAGGAAATAGAATGAAATATACAAAGTGTCAAACCTTCTAGTGACCTCTTCTCCTTAGGTAGAGATAGCAATCAGTGGTTGCCCCAGCTGTGGTCCCTGTCAGAAGTGGGTTGAGTATGTAGAATGTGGGAGCGTAGTATAGTTTGGGCCCTGTAGTAATAGTCAATGCACATAGCAATCCTTTTCTTTCCACAATCCCCAGAGCCACTAACTTCAAATCCCGAGACTTTGAATTTGATTCTAAGATAGTTTATATGAGGTGTTAAGGTCGAACCTAGTGGAATTGGGACTGGATAGAAGGGCAGAGCTTATGTAAAGAATGAAAAATGAAATGAAAGGGGATCAATAAAGCTAGATTTACCAATAAGAAGCAAAGATGAGAAAGAGAGAGACCTAGAAAGTGGTTGAAGCGAGTTCTCATTTCTAGTCCCCACAAGGCCCAACTATATTTAATGTAGATGTAATGCCTTCAAATCATTTCAATACCATCTATTTTTTATGATTTTAATTATCTTGGATGAGTTCTGAGAGTTCCCCACAAGAAGTACTATTATTAAAGACCACAGACACTTCAGGTGACATTGTCAGCATCACTGTGGAGACAATGGCAGAGCAGTTTAGAGATCTGATCAGCTCTCAGACTCCTGATTGGTCACCAGGGTCAAAGGAACTACATGGAATCTCTTGAAACCTGGGATTCAAGGCTTTAACTTGAGAAAAGCAGGCCAAATGAACCAATGTCCAAGTGAAACCCAATCCTATTGTGTGTCATGGAAACCAACTCAGGTAAGACAGACTCTCCAAGCTAGAAAATCTAAGCATTTATTTTTGATGAATATACATTTTCTGAATTGTTGGTGTACCAGTATTAGTGTGATAGAATACCACGAGTAGAAGCAACTTCAGGAAGGGAGAGTCTATTTTAGCTTATAGTTTCAGAGACGAGAGTTCGTGATGGCCAACCAGAAGCATGGTGGCGACAACAGGAAGCTGAGAGCTCACAACCTGGACCACAAGCTCAAAGCACAGACAACAGACTACAGCAGGCCAATGCTGTAACCTCTCAGCGTCCACCCCAGGGACACACTTCCTCCAGCAAAGGGTCTAAAACTTCACACACAGAACCGTCAACTGGGTACCAAATGTTCAAATGCCTGAGACTGTGGGGCACATTTCTCTTTCAAAATACCACAATCTGTCTTTCAATTTTCCGAATACAGCAGTTTCCCCCATGCCTTCTTTTTGTCATGGCCTCTAGGTGCAGTTTGTGTTTGAATGAGTCTCATTAGGCCAGTTATTGGTCTTTTTTAAATAATAAACTTTTGGGTCAAACCCTACCATCTTAATGGTTTGGCTTGTTAGATCAATGAAAGACATGGATGATAATTTTATTAAAAGGCAAGCTTATGAGTCCTTGCTCCATGTTTGGCAGACAGGTTGCCTAGCCAGGTAGCCAGGTCTCTATCACTGAGACCATGTTTCCAAGTTGTCTTCACCATGGGGTATTACGTTGACCGGCACAACTACAACCACGCTCAGGGAAACAGTGCCTCGTGCAACTGGAAGAATTGTGGTGTCTGAGAACAGATATCCCTCTTGAATTATACTGCTAAATGCCCCAAACCTATTTGTTCCAAGCAGAATCTCAGAAAACATAAAAGACACTTAAAAGGGTATTAGGGCACCTATAGAAGCTTAAATGAGTGGAATGTGTAGAAATTGATGCTCTTTATTTCCTTTAACTGAACATTTATTTGGATGTCTTAATTTAGCTACTGAAATCCCAACCTACTAAGATCTCTCTATCAATTAACTGACAATGAGTAGGTAGAGGTGATAAAGATTTTTTTAGAAATCCAGGTTCAGAAAATCTTGTCACTTTTGGGATGGAGAGTCACCTCTCCGCTCTCTGCAAAGGTTCACTTCAGCTGAGAGACATGAAGCTGGGGGCATAAAGACTTGGAGCCTGGCATGGACTCTTCTGCGCAGTCAAATCCCTCTAGTGACCAGTCATGCACAGTTGTCACACACAAGGCGACACTCCCACCTCCGTGATGCTTCTTCCTTGTTTTCAGGTCATCGACGAGAAACTTGGGAGAGTTGTGTACAGTTACGTCATGGATAATTTCAGTTATGCCCTATTGACATGTATATCTATGTAATACATATAATATATAACATTTATTATACAAGTACACATTTATATATATATTATAATAAAGATGTTCTCAAAGTTGATCTCACGGAACAAGATGCTAAAGAAATCTGGTTCAGAAAAATGCTAAGACAATTTTCCCAGCTCTCCAGCTACTAGCATTAACAAGCCACTCTTCTGAGTACAAAATACTCTCTTGAAAAGTTGTCAGCCATTAGTACTTTAATGTAAGCAGCTCTAATTGGATTGTGCACATTACTTATTTCTTAAAATTGTCCCATGCCACGGAGATAGCTCAGCAGGCTAACACACAGCACAAACCAAAGATGCCTTACTTCAGCATGATGGAAGGAAAGAACCAACTCTTGAAAGACTGACCTCTGACCTTGACACACATGCTATGGCAAAGGCATCTCCCTGCCTCCCAACACACAAATAAATAAATATTTTAAAACATCTTCCTCAAGACAGCCATAGGATTAGGGTACTCTGATGGGAGGATTGCTTTGGTTGAGGGATGAATGCTGGGAATCCATACATTTTGTACACGGCCCCATTATTTGACAGTGCCAGGTGACAAATATAAATTCCAGGGCAGAGAGCACTCTTTTAGACTATTCCTCTAGCCATTACTGTGTTTTACTTCACTATCTGAAGATGGAGAATTGGATATGTTCTCACATTGTTTCCCACGAATAGGTCTCAAACTGCCATTTGTAACCCACTGTCCGTCACTCAGAGTTCTCCATTATGCACAAATTCTCACAGGAAGAATAGCACTTTTTTGAGACAAGGCAGAAGACAATCGAGACTGTCTTTTTTGGATCAGACTGTTCTGGACTTTGTATAGCGCCCCGTGCTCTGTAGCTTTCCTTAGACACCAGGCCCAAAAGACAGAGGAACTTGCAGGGTGGAGCATGCCGACCCACTGGGCAGTTTCCCTCCTCATTGACTGAAGGACACCTCACATACCCACGCATTAAAACTCTCTCAGGGGCTACGGGTATAGCTCAGTGGGAAGAGTGCATTCCAGGAATGCACAAAGTTCTGGATTCAATCCCCAGAACAAAATATACTGGGCTTGGTGGTACATGCCTGGAATCCTAGAACCCAGGGGTAGAGTCAGGAGGACTAGAAGTTCAAGACCATCCTCAGATAAATATAGTAAATCTAAGTCCAACCTGCCCTATATGAGACCCTGTCTCAAAAAGAGAGGAGTAAAATCCTAGGCATTGTTGTTAAAAGCAAAGTACAAACTCACTTCAAAAATCCCTAAGTATTGACTGCCTGCCATTTTAGATAATTTAAAGCAATGCACAGTGGCATTACAGATAGTCTCACATGGATTCCCTCAGAGATCACTTGTACTCTGAACAGGTTATTCTAACTAAAAATTTGACATCTGTCACTTCAGTGACTATTATCCTAAGTCTTCAGCTGTCACACATGGTTCTCCAAGCTGGCAAGTCAACCTGCTACCGAAAGCTCTTAAAGCTCCCGCCATGCCAGTCTCTCTCCTAGTCAAGGCCTTTCCTTATGTTCCACTGACGTCATCCAATTCACACAGAGACATTTCTGGAGAATTTAGCAAACAAATGTCATCTTCTCCAGAGACACCATCTTAATCCCATCCAGACCATAGCTAAGCACCAAGGATGACATCCCTCCAAAACAGTCAGGAAATCCTCTTGGAGGGATGTTAGCAAAAGAAGGTTTTAATTTATGAAAAAAGGCATGCAGAAAAATATTCAGATACCATGTCTTCCTAAATTCTTAGGAAGAGGGACAAATAAAGGACATTGAAATTAGTATGGCTTCTACCCTCAGGAAACAATGGTCCTCACAGCCAGACATCCAAGGTGAAAAATACTGACTCAGAGAGGTGCAGCAAATGCTGGAACTAAGGAAGAATGGAGAATGTGAAGCCATCAACAACCATGGAACCCTCTGGGGCCAGTCCCTACTTTGTTTCCTTCAAGATGTCTGCATTGCACTCCCTGGGCTCCGACACTGGCACCTTTTCTAAATAAGTAGGTCAGGCATCTATCACGTTCTTTGTTTCCATGCATCTCCGGCCAATTTTCTAAGCAGGAACTGGAAAACAAGAAAAGTTAATGGATTGTCCAGATTCTTTTCTCTGGCAGGTAACTACTGCGTGACTTTTCATTCAGACACCAGTTCTGCCTCGCAGTCGGGGGTAAACATGGAGGGCAGACTAATCTCACTCATTTGAAGTCCTGCTTGCTTCCGCCAAAAAGGCTTAATGGCGTTGGGGATTTGTTTCTTCCCAATGTACTCTCTTAGAATGACTAGCTGTAAGTAAAGGAAGTAAAGCAGCCTATATTTTTAGCTTGTTTGAAGGGGTCTTTTATTTTATTAATCAGCATCCAATAAAGCACTGGCATATGAGGATCAAGGTAGTTGAGATCCAAATGAAAGCATTTATTTAGATCCTAACCCCTCAAACCATGCAACAGACTGAAAGGAGACCTCAAAGATCCAGAAGGCAGGGACTGATAAAAACAAAGGAAAACAAAACCGTATCTCTTTGAACTGTAAGTGCAGGCACCAGAAGGCAACCTTAAGGCTGGGAGAGTGGCTTTCTAGTCATACTGTCGTCTCCGTCTGATTGACTCAGTCTCCTGTTGCTTGGACTCACATGATTTGAGCTGTAGGCTGCATTCTTCCTCTCCAGGACCCGAGACAGCACAAATAACTCCTGAGCTGAATCACTTTACCCTTCTGTATTCTGTAGCACAGAGAAGTGATCCCAAGTAAATGACGTTAGTTTGCTACACAAGAGGTTTGTAACCTGTGAGACAAATCTGCCTGAGCTCCCTAATTGGGCCAGTTTGTTTCTCTCGCTTTCTATTCTCGTCTTCTTCCATTTACTGTGATAAACAAGGTAACCAAAAGCAACCAAGGGGAAGAACAGGTTTGTTTGGCTTATACTTCTGGGTCACGGTCCAGTTTTGAGGGAAATCAGGGCAGGAGCTCAAGCAGTTCTTGAAGTAGAAATCACGGAATACCGTTGCTCATCGGCTCAGCCACAGACTCAAACATAGCTAGATTCCTTCTATAGCCAAGGACCTACATAGGAAATGGTGCTGTCTACAATGTGCTGGGCCCCCTATGTCAATTAACAATTAAGACAACCTCCCACAGACATGTCTGGGTAGTTTTTCAATTGAGACTACCTTCTCAGGTTGTGTCAAGTTAACAGTTAAAGCTAACTAAGGCACCGTCTTTCTGGCATGAATCATTAAGGCCCAGTCAGAGAAAGAGGTACTTCATTAGTTATTCTCAGGAGAAAGAGCAAATACAACAGGTCATCATTTCTGTCTTCCTACTGGTTCCTAACGGCAAGCTACAAGAAGCCTGAAGCTGTGTTTTTTTCATTACACAGAGCCGCAAGCAGTTACCTGGTCTACCAGATGTCTGCTGGAGATGCCTTGACTCTTCAGCTGTAACTATCCTATGACTTTTTCATAACTACTGCCTGTGCAGTTCCCCCTGACTTTATTTCACTTGGTCACCACTATAACTTGATGAAGTGAGTGGATAGTATTCAAAATGCTTACTTTATATATATGATAGTCTGAAGCTTAGAAATTTAAAGATCGTGCAAAGCCACATTGGTACTACCAGCAGAATTAACATGGACGGCACAAGGGAAATGGGGGCTGGGCCCTGTGGCCAGAGTGCTCTTTCTATTTCTGTCTCAGTCTCTTTCTCTCTTTTCTTCCCTGCTTCTCTTTTGTTTCTCTTTGTGAGGCAGATCCTTGCTATATAGCTCAAGCTGTCCTCAAACTGGCAGTGCCCTGATACTATTCATCAGTGCTGGGATTGCATGCTCCTTGCCCAGCTCTGAAGCTCTTATGTCAGATTCTATGTATTTCTGTCAATAAATTTAATATTTACAGTATTGGCCTGGTTATACAGACTGGCAGTTCCTGAATGATGTCTGAGTGCTAACTATGCATTGGTGATCTATTGTAGACATGAGTATAAGTATACAATAGTTGATATAATTTTTTTCTTTAAAAGTGTTTCTCATTTAGGGTACCACCAAGAAAGCTCCATGGAGAAAAGCATTTGAGACTAAATCTGACAACCTGAGCCTTGTCCCTGGAATCTACGTGGTGGAAGGAGAGGCCCAATTCCTGAAAATTATCCTCTGACCTTCACAGGTGTAGCTTGGCATATCCATCACCATCAAATAAATGCAATTAAAATGTTTAAATAATGAAAACATTTCTTACTGGAGCTGGGGAGATAGCTCAGTGGGTGTCAGATGCCCTGAAGCTGGAGCATAGAATTCAGATCATTTGCAAGGGTAGCCAGCCATCTCTCCAAACTTCCAGCCATTTCTCCAGACCCCACAAAGTGAACTGCATAAGGATTTTTACTCCATTTTTCTCATGAGGAACCAAGACTCAGAGAGTCAGAAGTGACCCCAGACCCACAGCTGGAGAAAAGCAACAAACCCAAAGTGTTCGCTCTCTTTTTATTTCGTTTTGCTTTCTCTCTGCTTTAAACTTCAAAACAGGCCATTTTGCAGTGAAGGAAGCTTAGGTTTTCTTAGGTATTCAGTGGCATAGAGCTCTGTGTTCAGACTGCCTCTGTTGCTTTCCCCACTGGAACAACTGTTCTCGGTTAGTACCCAGTCCTCTGTAGAAGACCATGCTCACCCATTCTTACAGAGTGTCACCTCTGGGACTCCTAGGAACTCATATATTCTCCAAGCATAGGGAGGCAAGGGCTATGCTGAGAGCTCCAGGATGTTACAGAGATTTTCCATGAGAGCTGCCATGTCAAATATACTCCTGTTCTCCTCCTAAGTGCACTGGTCCGACGCCGTGTTTCTCCCAACTACGTTCTGACTTTGCCCAGACACCATGTTTGCATTACTGGAGTTGTGGTAATCAATCAGCAGCTCTAGGAAAACACATTCCTAAGCTCTGGAAGGAAAACGGCTCAATTTTCTGGATCATGAGCTATCACTGGAACAAGTTACATTAAGCAAAAACAAAAACAACAACAACAACAACAAAAAACCTCCAAAAAACAACAACAAAAAACAAACTTGTAAGGAATGGCATTCTAGAAGAATAAACACAATGGTCCCAATTTGATTCTAAGTCTTAGAGGATCAAATCCCAGGGCTTTTCCGCATTTTAAACCTTTGCCCTAAACTCAGCTATTTGCAGTTACCCGCTATGTGTACATGAACTGGGTCCTTGCCGTCTCACAGGCTCTATGCTAGCTAGGGATATAGCCATGAAGAAATCTCAGACTCTGCTCTCTGAGGAACTGGGAGTGTTGAGAGGATCCATGTACAAATGGAGTGACAAACGGAAGAGATAAATGACATGCTGAAGCTCACAGGATGGAGATTCTAGAGAAGGGAACCTCCAGGTGACCTTTTTGTGCAGTCAGCCTTGCGAGTGAATTTCAATGTGTTTTCCAACATCACACTGCCACTACTGTTTACTTCCCACTTACAGGAGTTAGACAGGGACTGGAGTGCAGATGACCATGCTCACTGGGCGCAGGATCTCTTTTTTTCCTTTCTATCCATTCTTTAAAAACACAGCCACAGGTTGCTTATATATTGGAGAGATACTGACCACACCTCCTCCAAAGATTTCACTCCATGCAGTCACTTTAAAATAACAATATTAATAAGAATAAAATTGTTTTTATGCTGTATGGTAGATATCTTATTTAGTGATTGCTGCCTATTGTCATAGGAGCTTCAAGGAACAGAGATGAGGTAGTATTACCATTCCCTTTTGAAACTGTAAAAGAGGTTTAATAACTTACCAAGGTCACAGTGTTTCTTTTTAACTGTCTCTAGACAGACCCCCCAGGTCTTATGTGATAGTATACTCCGAAGAAATGGTCAGGACTGAACTGGGATGGATTACGTGGTTAAAGTCTATTTGTTTAGGGAGTCAGTCAAAGGAAGTCTGATACAAGTGCCAGTCAACTCATCTTGCTAGACAGGAAGAGTGGGTATTATTTTCCCCACTCAACTTGAAGAAATTCAGAAGCATAAATAATCTCTATGTAAATTCCATAAGCATAAAGGAGCAGAAAGAATGATTCCTACTCTACGGCTTATTTACTACCAGGCCCCACCCTGGCAGAGCAGCAGATCTCTACTGCCATTCCATGGAGCTCTCACATAACCTGATCCACAGTGTTGGTCCTTGTCATCAGTGCCAGCAGTCACACCGAAATCCATGGCTGCACTACTGCATTCTCCTACCCACAGAGCACCAACTGTTGCATTCATCAGCCATTAATATTCCATAATCATACCTTGTTCTCAATGCCAGGCATTCTCAATACAGCTAGGAATGAACACAAAGGATTTCTTTGCTTCAGGCATCTGACCGAAACACTTTTGGGCTTGTTTTGAGTTCCTGACTTTAAGTCACTGCTAAGACAAGTTAGGTTTCCGTGAAAAGAAATTAGCATATCATTTACCAGATACTGCTAAATTGTTGTTATATTTAGTTATAATCAGGTAGGATATGTGGGGGAGGGGCAATGACATACTAGTAGAAATATTTTTGAAAGCCACTCAGAAGTCTCTTATTGGACTTTTAAAAATAATTGCCAAATTTATACTTTGACAGCCAGCATTTTTTTCTGTTGTGGAATCTTTGTTTAACTATGCAAAGATGTGTTGCATTTGTTTAACTTTGTACAGATTTGTTGTATTTGTTTAACTGTGTAAAGATGTGTTCTGTTTTACCTTGCCTGCCTAATGCACCTGATTAGTCTAGTAAATGCTGAACAGCCAATAGCAAGGGAGGAGGTATAGGCAGAATTTGCAGGCAGGGAGAGTGAGTAGGAAGAGGAATTCAGGCAAAAACTTTGAGCAAGCTAAAACTCTGTGACCTTCAGATAAGATGGAAATAGGCTCACATTTTTGGGCCACCACAATATTTTAAAAGCAATTACAAGAAAAAAAGAATTTCACAATATGCAATAGAAATTGCCTGCAGTCTCTGTACACCTCCAACAGTCGTGTCCTATGCAGGAGCTTGACATCCACAGAGAAGACATTTGGGGAAGAAAGGCAGATGTAAAATAAGAGAAAAAAAACTAGCTAGCACCCAAAGCGGGGGCAGGGTTGTCTGGTGTCAGTTCTTATGGTCTCTTTCTGTGACGGGAAAGGAGAGAGAGAGAGAGTCTCTCTCTCTCTCTCTCTCTCTCTCTCTCTCAAGGAACTGTAGGTCCAGACATCACCTCAAGCCATAGGAATGAAATCAGCAGACAAAAGATGTGTGGGTTGTAAGAAATGGTGGGTGCTTGATGTTCCCACTCATCTTTCACAAGTACCTTTCTTGTGTTCTGCTCTAACTGATGACCTACTAGGAGAGGAATCTGGAGAAGTGAAGTTCACCTTGGTCAGGCTGACACATTACAAAGTCACTTTGGCATATAGTCACTCCGATAAGAGACTTCTGAGTGGCTTTCAAAAATACTTCTACCATTATATCATCAGTAGGATATGTAAGAATAAATTGCCCCAAATTCTCACCAAGGATCATTGTGACTTGTACATTTCAGTCATTTGAATACATGTATTGTGGTTTTGATATGTGATTTAGCAGATTACTGATAATGATGAACAACTCAGTGTGTGTGTGTGTGTGTGTGTGTGTGTGTGTGTGTGCGCCTGCACACATTTATACAGGTGTGCCATGACACCTGTGTAGTACTGATCCAATGACAACTTTTGGGTATCTGCTCTCTCCTGTCATGTAGGTCCCAGGGATTGAGCTCAAGTTGTCCAGCTCAACAGAACTGACTTTAAACCCTGAGTCATCTCACCAGCCCAGATAGGCACTTTCAAAATATAGACTTATTAGCTATTTGTATATTTTCCTTGGTTCCATGTTTGTTCATACTGTAGACAATTTTTAATGTTTTGCCTTTTTATCATTAGAATAAAATAATTCTTTCTCTATTCTGTGTGTAGGCCATTTGTCAGGTTTATTTCAAATATTCTCCTGGGGTAGAGCTTGCCTTTATAATTTCTTAACACCATCATCTACTAAGAAGAATTTTTAAATTTTACAAAATCATTTCCATTATTCTCATTCATGGCTAATGTTGTGTGTGTATGTTTGCGTGTGTTTAAAATATCTTGATATAAAACAAGATCATGAGAATATTGTCATATATTATCCTCTTAAAAACTTAGTTTCAATTTTAATTCTTGAGTGGTTTGAGGGAGATGCTAAGCTGCATTTTTACCCCATATACATACTTAGCATCTCCAGCAACATCTGTTCAAGATGCTTTCCTTTCCTCGTTAGATGTCTTTAGAGTCTTTGTATAAGTTGTTTATTACAGATGTACATATAAGGGTCTCGATTTCAATTTGATCAATTTCCGTCCATCACTATGGGAACAGTATTGGTCTCCATTTATTTCTACAGTTTAAGAATAATTTTGAAAGAAGGAAAGCTAAATCCTCTAACTTGATCCTTTTAAAGTTTGCTTTGGTTATTATAAGGATTCTTTACAACTCATGTAAATTTTTAAGTCATTGTATAAACCTTCGTTCTTAAAAATTCTGAGAAGGTAGTTAGGATATTTTTGAATTTATAGTCAAATTTGGGGATGAGTAACTGTTATGTTGTTTTGCTTCAGTCTTCCTGGATGTCATATGACCTTCAGCATGGATACTCATCAAGTCCTGATAGGACTATGCCGTAATAAACTCATCATAGATTTCAAATACCATTAAGCAAAAATGCATCCAATAAATCATCTGCTGAATCTTAATTTCTCATGAGGCATGTTTTATATTAAAATGACACATGTTCTAGAACATTACATGGTGACTCAAAATATCTCTCATTATATCTTAGTAATGAGTAATTGTAGTTGTTATAAACACATACACACACACATACACACACTTTTTTTTCTAAAATCACTGGGTTGTGATCTCTTCTGGTCATCAGTCATCCATGAATTGTATTTCTTTTTATCAGCTTTTTAAAAAAATCAGTTTATTGACTTTACTGATTATCTCTATGACTTAATTATTCTCTTCCATTTGTTTCTGCTACAGCTTAATGACTACATTCTTATTATGGTCTATCTGGTTCTGTTTTGTAACATCTGAAGTTGGATGTTTATCTCATTATTTTTAGCTTTTATAAAATTTTTGCTGTAGCTTTTTAAATGATACATCTGCAAAGTATTGTTTTAATGCCATTATGCAAATTTGGGTAATAATGATTATATTGCTATTTAATTCTAAGTAGATTTTGCTTTCCATTACAGTTTTTGTTTGCTAGTTTTTGGCAATGCATGTTCCAGTTTCCACATGTATTTTCTTTCTTCATTATTGTTCTTTATTTCTGTCCACTCTTACCTTAGCTATATTGTTTAATTATGTATCAACTTTACAAAAATTAATCATGAAAATTTGTTGAGGTTCATTTTTATAGATCTTCATTGGTATGGATCTTGGTTTATTGATACAAATGTATGGTCAATCTTGTTATATGTATGTTTCTGCTCTTGATTAAGGTATTGTGTTTGTGCAGTTCTTTTAAAAATGTAATGTATAATTAAGAAATATAGGTTAATAG
>LOEQ01007804.1:7088-34887 GCA_001685075.1 Bramus lutescens | reverse complement strand
GCGTGTGTGTGCGCGTGTGTGTGTGCGCGCGTGTGTGTGGAGATTTTTAGAATGAATGATAGATTCTGGCTGGTTTGCTGTCCGGGACTACAAAGCAGCAGACAGAACAATGAGTGGAAACAAAGAGCTGTGTGGGGTAATAGGGCAATAGATTCAAATTGCTCTCTGGGCTTCAGGGTCTTTATTTAACAGAAGAGTGCTTTAATGCGTACCACACAGACGCCCACTGCCACTTCATTTATCAACACAAGACTCAGGTGAATTCTATCAGAATGAGTCAGTCTTCTGAGTGGAACTGACTCAGGTCATTGGCCAAGCCTTCTTTGAACTTACAAAGCCGAGGCTCCTCTCCAAATGCCCACTAATGTGTCCCTTTTGCCTCGGTCACTCTTCCACTGAGAAATGATCCCTTCTTTTCTCTGTTTTGCTTTCTGTGTGGTTAGTGTCCTTTTGTTTACTCTTTCTTTTGAGTCATTTCCAGTTTAGAGCTTTCAGCATCATTATATCCCACTAAAGTTTCTTTGAGATATCCATGCTTCTTTTTTTCCAGAATAGAGCACCATCTAGTTCTGTTCAGGGCTGCCTTTTGGCTAACGAACTCATTCAGGGAGTTTAGTCTTTCTGGGCCTCAATTTTAACTTCTGTAAGTTGAGATAATAACAATAGCACCAAGGTGGCAATAATTAGCCAAGATCCCATTTTTCAAAGCATTTAGCACTTTTCCAAGAACATGGTAAAGTTTGGAGGAAACCCCAGCTCCTCTTATTAGCAGTGGTGATGATGTCGGTCCCAGCACATTCTTCTTAACTTCAAGGTAGTATTTTCCTCTGTAGTGGAATCACTGTCAAAGGAAAAAGAAAAATGATGGATTCCGTTGCCTCTGGCTGAACAGCACTTCTCTGCTGATTTCTCAGCAGCCTTCGTGGCTCATGGCTCAAATACCA
Source organism: Bramus lutescens (assembly GCA_001685075.1). Taxonomy (NCBI): domain Eukaryota; kingdom Metazoa; phylum Chordata; class Mammalia; order Rodentia; family Cricetidae; genus Bramus; species Bramus lutescens. Next base: position 33,943 of record LOEQ01007804.1, on the reverse strand, counting down.
GATTCATTCTGCACAAAACATCTCCTCGCTTATTAATTATATCAGTAGAAAACCTGACTATCTGGGAGAGGGGAGGTGTCCTCTCTAGCCATAGGGCTTCAGGCTATGGAGACATGTGACAAAGGCACATGCTCCGCTAGGAGTGGGAGCAAGCCTGAGAGAGAAGGGACACAAGTCTATTAGTTTTGTAGCAACATCGTATTGATTACTGAGGTTTGGCTGAGGTTCAAGCTGGCATGGGTCCTGTTGACTTCACCAGGATCAATGCCACCATATGAAACTCTCTGTAACACATCATTTCCTGCTCTATATGAATTCTTTTCATCATTTTGGCATTAACTTTTGACTCATTCCCATTTATAAAAACAATACTTGTCTTTTGACCAACCATGTTTCTCTGACTCTTACACAATATTTTCTCTTAAATATAGGTGGTAAATGCAACCATGACTGCAGTTTCCTTCTTGGTGGCTTCCCCCTTTTATCTAGAAATTGGTAATACACACACACACACACACACACACACATTAAAGAGTGAATAAAAAATAGTTCAAAGTCAATGGAAATCTTAAATACACATTAATGGCTCACCAACACCTAAAGTTACCCCATCCCCTCAAGTAAATAAATATAATCTTAGAAATGATAAAAATAGTCAGGTGGTGGTGGTGCACACCTTTAATCCCAGCATTCAGGAAACTGAGGCAGGAGGATCTCTGTGAGTTCGAGGCCAGCCTGGTCTACAAGAGCTAGTTCCAGGACAGGCACAAAAGCTACACAAAGAAACCCTATCTTGAGAATCACACACACACAAAAGAGATAAAAGAAATGCCATCTGATTTGCTAACCTTTGAGGAAAAAAACCAACGTGAACACGAATTGTGTTTTTTATTAGTACTGTCTTGGCTCTTTTCAATATCCTTGATTTAGCATTATGGAAACAAGGCTCTGAAAAGACAACATAACTTGGAAAAGAAACCGTGAATCAGGAGGAATGGTCTCTATTGTATTTGTCAGAATGTCGTGTGATGGAATAAACCAGGGCTCATTTATTCATTAAGCAAATCAAACCCTTCAAATCAATGCTTTATCTGAATAACGATAAGGAGAAAATTCCCCCTCATGAGGAAGAAAACACACAGACCTGCTTTTCCTTTCCAGCTTAGGGAGATCAGCTTGTTGAATTAGGAATGTTAATATTTCCCAAGCAAATATCCCTTTCCTAGGAAAATGNGAGGAAGAAAACACACAGACCTGCTTTTCCTTTCCAGCTTAGGGAGATCAGCTTGTTGAATTAGGAATGTTAATATTTCCCAAGCAAATATCCCTTTCCTAGGAAAATGGAATCGCCAGCTAAAACTGTTGATATCACCTGCAGGAAACTTTCTGTATCATCAGCACCAAGATGCCCACATATGTTTATAGTTTCATTAAGAGCTCTGGGCTTCTCCCAAATTTGCATGTATTCTTCCTTTTGAATAAATGAGTTTGTGGCACTGGCCTGTAATCCCAGCCACTGGGGAAGGTGAAGCAAGGCAGGAGAAAATGGAATTAGAGGCCAGTTTAGGCTACTTACTTACTCTCTCTGTCTCTCTCTTTAGCGCATGCACACACACATTCCCCTAGACAAATATAAGAGGCAAGTCATGAACGATATAAATTATATCCTCTTCTTTCTTCTTCCCTCCCTCCCTTCCTTCTTTCCTTTTACCCCTTAGCCTGTCAATAAACATTTTTTTGTCAAGTAATAGAAACAAATATGAGTGATAATAATGAAATTAGTGGTGATAATAAAAATGTTGGGGGTTGAAATGTGAATGAGACATATCTATCCTATTAGGCACTCAGCCTAAGGAGAAAGATGAATGAGAGTAACTATTAAACATAACAATAAATGTAAAAGAAACTCATGGAAGCAGAAAACAGAGGGGGCCAGCTCGGTCCTCGGGAATCAGGGAATAGAAAACCAGCAGGCCCAGGATGAGAGCAAATAGCTAGTAAATATTTTTAATAAATAGAAGACTCTTTGTATTGATATAAACAGCATTTTACAGATGGATGTCCTGAATAGCAGACTAGTGAAGTCATTATCTTATGTTCCATGCCTCACGAGGCTTCTGGATTTGAATACGTAATGACCCAAAGACAAAACTTTTCCATTATCACAAGCACCATTCCCTAGAATAATGCTGCCCTTGAGATATACCTTCAGAGAGAACACTATTCATCATGTTCCTGCTGTAGAAATGAAATCCTCTGTAATTGCTTGGGGGAAAAATAAATTTATTAAAATTTGTAGACAGCTCACCGAATTGTTAGCCAAGCTAGCCAACAGACTTGGACTCTCAGCTCGGCCTTCCAAAATGACTTCAACACCACATGGAACTGGTCAGCCAAGGAGCTCTTCCCTACCCCTCCCCAGGAACTATGGAGTTAGAGAAGTTGTCATAGCTTCAGGGAGTGAGGACAAGGTGAGCATAAAGTTGACAGATCAGAGTGGCCACCTCGACAATGCTGGACCTAGAATTTTACACCCCTGCCTTGCCAGAGAAACAATGGTGTCATATCTTGGCTTTCTGCCAATCTAACTCCATTTGACACTGAAGACTCACACACTTCCCTCCATTCGGTAGATCCAAATTTGCATTCAGAAATTATGCTGCAAAAGGAAAGAGAAATACAATTTTTTTTCTGGGCTTTCAGTACTGAAATGCAATTTCTATGGGCTCAGAGCTGTTGGTGGTGGAGTAGATAATATATCACAGCATTCAGAATTCACAGAAGTCCCATAATATAGTTAACATTTTGCCTGTGGAATGGAGGAAGAAATGGAGGGCCAGAAAAAATGATTTACCTAGAGTCACATTTGTCAGTTTTCTGGCGCTGGGACAAAATACCTAAGAAAAACAACTTACAGAGAGATTTATTTGGGCTCAGGATTTCAGAGGTTTCAGTCCATGGCTGGCTGGCTCAACTGAGAGAAGGCAGAGTGTTGTGGTGGGAAGACCTTGTAGCCAGGAAGTGAGGGAGGGGGAGAAATGGGGACAGGAAGAGAGGGGGGAGGGAGAGGGAGAGGGAGAGGAAGGGAGGAAGGGAGAGAGAGAATACATAACCTTTTAGCACACACGCACACACACACACACACACAGGCATGCACGCCTGCAGCGATCTACTTCCTACAGCTGAGTCCCACTCCCTGATGTTTATAACATNGAGGAAGGGAGAGAGAGAATACATAACCTTTTAGCGCGCGCACACACACACACACACACACAGAGGCATGCACACCTGCAGCGATCTACTTCCTACAGCTGAGTCCCACTCCCTGATGTTTATAACATCTCTCAATATGCCATCAAATTAGGACTCTATACAATGGATTAATTTATTGATGAGGCTAGAGCCCTCACCATTTAATCACCTTCCAAAAGCCTTAACTGTGAACAGTGCTGTGTTGAGGACCGAGCCTCTACACATGAACGTTGGGAACATTTCAGGTCCAAACCATAGCCCCATCTAATGAAACATCTTTGCATCTTCTCTCTAGGTTTTTCAGTGCCTCCTCTTCAGCTGTGTCGCTCAAAGACTGGCGCTACATTCAGAGTTCAATAAGGCTGAGTATAAAGCCTCTGCCCTCCAAATGTAAAGACAGAAAGGGAGAAAAATCCAAATACCTGCAAGTGCTGTAAATCACCCGCTAACTTCTAGCAGTGCTACATGTGGGGAGCCCACATGGGACTTCCTGTCACATAAAAGTGAAACAATGCCGTACGAAGGAATCTAATATGTGACATGACCTGGTAAAGTACTCACTTGTGGAATCTTACTAGTATTTCTCTGGATCTGACCCATATTTTAGAACTGGGGCAACCATGGTTCAGTCCCACATGATGCTGCAGCATCCAGATGTACCTGAAGTGTGAGTAGTTAAGCCTAAAACTCAGCAGAACAAACATAGCCTTAGTATGGCTTTTGATGTGATTGACTGGCTTAAATCAAACTCCTTATGCCCCATTCAAAGAATGGAAGATGAAACAGAGAAGTATTCCTACTAAGATGAGAGAGGGATTTGGTCAAGGCAAGGTGACCCAGCCAGCAAGCATCATCCATAAGCATGACTCAGGGAAGCTTAAGCAGGTTCTACTTACCTTTATGGAGTCACGGATCACATCCCACACCAAATTAGAAATGAAGAACCACATAAGAGAACTGTATTAAAGTGCATCTTTGTTTTGAACTTGTAGTTAGTGAACTCCCTCCCTTCCTCACTTTCTTTCCAGCCCTTGAATACTGATAGATGGGGAGAAAAAACACACAGTATTATCTCAAGGTCTCAAAGAGAACCCTGTTGGGTAGACACACCTAGAACCATTAAGGTGACAGCTACACCTAAGACTTTATGGTAGCAATAGTGACTTCATCGTTGTCAACTGATGAAGAGAAGTGGCAAAATAGAGTGAAGCCAGAGGTTTCTGGTGGTAAGGAGAATGTTCCGAAGAATGAGTCTTGTCCTATTTTGGAGTCAACAGACCTCACTGTGAGAAGAACTTGCTCACCTAAAATAAACGTCTGAAGCAATGCCTAAACTTATTTGGAATGGCTGAATTCTTGGCAGAAGCTTAATGCAAGAGGAAGACTGAAGGCACGGAAGGATCCTGTTGATAGCTTTGTTGGCCCAGTGGCAGTCACCGTGTAGACTTTTCTCTGGGGCATAAGTGATGAAGAAATGCAGCTGACAGCTCACTCTCCAGCAAAGCAGGCTCTCTGGCAACAGCTGCCACTTCAAGTGTTTTAGGGAAGTTAACTCACTGGGCAGGGAGTGTGTTCACTCAAGTACCAATGGTCACCAGGCACGTTATGCCGGAAGGTCACGTGTTAGCTTTCTTACTGTCCAGTTTGCCTTTACGTTCCATGAAGTTCTGTTTTTAGGAATCTATTTTCCCTTTCTTGCTTGCTCTCTTGCTCTCTCTTTCCTTCCTTCTTCCTTCCTTTCCTCCTTACTCAGTCTTTTTAATTATTGTTTTCCACATTCAGTTTCCCTTCATGTATCCAATAGACACCGTTGGATACCAGCTTTAGTTCTATGTCTGTTCTCCAGAAATGACTCAGGTCCAAGAGCCTAAAGTCTCACCATGTAAGGAGTTCTGTGCCTGCATCAGAAACATTAATCAATATGGCTTCATAAGATTACCTTTGCAAGTTCATGCCATGATATTANGTCTGTTCTCCAGAAATGACTCAGGTCCAAGAGCCTAAATTCTCACCATGTAAGGAGTTCTGTGCCTGCATCAGAAACATCAATCAATATGGCTTCATAAGATTACCTTTGCAAGTTCATGCCATGATATTAGCATGTACTGGCCACTGGTGTCTGTGCTTACTACCTGTGGAGCACACAGAAGAAACCTTCTTTATGAAGGCTGCTATCAAAACCTCACTGCTTTTTAAAGGAAACAAGAATTTAGGAAGATACCAACAAATGATACAAGGCAACATAGGCTGAGTTTTGCTGAAGCTGTGTATGTTAGCATACAGAAATGAGCTGCTGGGAGCAGTAGGCTTCGTTGATATTTTCCTAGGAAAGTCACGCATCCCTAGGATTACAAAAAAACAGATACAGGGTTTTTAAAGAGAAGATGAAAGAGGGTACAGCCAGAAGGAGAGACGAAATTACCAAGACAACAAAAAGAGAATGGGTTTACCTTTAATTTTCTTTCTCTTCTTACATCTAGGTCTTTCTAGAGCTTTTGTTTTGTTTTTGTTCTTTGAGAAAGAGAGTTCTTTTCTTTTACAGAATAATAGGTAGCATTCACTGATTTTTGTTTATATCAGAGATCCATTTGTATATCCTTGATGTAGACTCTTCTTTGATCCATTGTATTCAAATAAACATATTTGATGGCTGTCACTTAGCCATCTTAACATGACCCTTCCCTAATAGATAAATCACAGGGTTGGTTAAGCAAAGCTCTGCCTAACTCTTCACTATGCTGGTGCCTCTTGTTGCAAGCACATAGGCTGCTTATATCCCTGGAGGGTGTCTTGGGGGTGATCTATGATTCAACCTCTAGGTTCTTTGTGTATTGAACAAAGAATCAGTGAGATGCAGGCTAGTAGTAATACACACATAGATTTACTAAAAGTAAAAATAAAAATATGAACGCATTCCACATTGTTCAAGTTTCTTGAGACAAGAACCCTAAAGCCACTTGCTTAGCTTTGGTAGCCTTTGAGTTTCCAGGACTCCAGAAAGGCCCAATGGCTCTCAAAGATACAGCCTAGCATTCCCAAATCAGTAGAACACTTACTACATGAACACTACGCGAGAAGTATCGTTGACCTCTAGCAGGTACATTGCTCTTTGTATAACAGCTGATCTAACTGAAGGAAATATCTACAACTAACTTCCTCTCAACCTGATTCAATATTCAGTGTGAGACTTTAGTATCATCCTCGGGATTTACAGAACATCTTTATGAGAAGGAATAAGTACTCAGGGTAGCTTGTTTCCACTCTACATTTATTATTTGCAAACATGTCTCTCAAAGATGCCTGAGGTAAGCCCAAAATTTTGGATCTATGACTTCTGAAGGTACATGAGCTCCCCTAACAACCATATCCTCTCAATACACCGTCACATAGTGTCCCTATTAAATTTCCCTTTATCCTGTTGTTTGTACTCAGGAAGTGATAATTATGATTTAGAAAACTTTCTGGTGTTATGGAAAGAACATAGAGCTAAATGGCTGAACTTGGCAATCAAATTTGGAAGGCAAAAATTAGTGATTGCTGAACAATGTTCTGGGGATAAAATCACACTGAGCAGTAAAGGAAATCCCCAAGGAAGAATTAAGTCATTCCAAAAAGTGGGAGAAGTTTCTCAGTGGGGATAGGTCTTCAGCTGAATTTGTAACGAATGTAGGCACTAACTAAATGAAAGAGATGCACTGACCAGAAACATCACAGGAACAACTGGCCAAGAACCACTTCAGAAATTGCCCATCTTCACAGCAGGATCCAAGAGAGAGCTGTAGAAGATTAGACAAGAAAGCTGGAAAGACCTCAATATTGTAGAATCTGGAACACCAGCCAGAATTTGAAGCACTGTAAATGTTCAGGAAAAGGTAGATGAGATGCTCACCTATGAACATCATAACTGTTACTTGAAATGAAGTAACCCATTGGAAGACAGAGAGGCCTGCAGACAGTTTAAGTCAACAGCCCAGGCCGTGCCCTCTCAGGCCCTGGATGAGGGGACATGCCTGTAGGTGGAGAAACTTTGAGAAGTTCCACCCAGAGAGTGCTACACAACCAGATGTCTGCTGAGTTTCTGGAGTTTCCAGATGGGGTGACTCCATGTAAGCTCAGGGCCATTGCTAAGGTAGGATATAGAGGAGGGAGAGAAACCTTTGAGCTGGAATTTGCCAATATTCCTGACAGTTTTCTTCTTCAAGGCCAACAAGGCAAGAAAATATTAGAAGACAAAATTTTCTTTTTTATGATGCTACTTTTTTATTACTTTATAAATAACACCATTCAAAATTTCCACTTCCTCCCCTCCTCCCACTTCCCTCCCGCTCCCACTCCCTCTCCCCCCTTGCTCTCCAGTCCTAAGAGAGGAAAGGGTACCCTGCCCTGTGGGAAGACCAAGGCCCCCCTCCATCCAGGCTTAGGAAGGTGTGCATCCAGATAGACTAGGATCCCAAAAAAAGCCAGTATATACAGTAGAGACAAGTCCCAGTGCCATTATCATTGGCTTCTCAGTCTGTCCCCCTTGTCAGCCACATTCAGAGGGTCCAGTTTGATCCCACGCTCATTCATTTCCAGTCCAGCTGGATTTGGTGAGCTCCCATTAGATCAGGCACATAGAAGACAAAATTTTCAAAAAGACCAAGTCCTCTAGTGGGGAGAAGAATAGAGAAGCAAGTGTTAGAAACAGTGAGCGGTGGGACACAGAATGCATAATTTGTCTTCAATGAGACGCTAGTCGCTTTTCCACAGTTCATTATCATCAAGGGGATCTTTTGGGGATATGCTGTCCTGAGAGAAAGTACTTGCTGGATAATCTGGAAATCTTACAAAATACCCCATGAANGGAGGGGAGTGGATAGTCTCCTTTAACTTCAGCAGCAATGAGCCCAAAGTCAGTCCTGCAGAATCTTGGGAGGCTGTTGCTCTCTGGTTCCCACGGTCTAGCTCACTGGTTTGCACATGCTGTTGCCTTAACTGAACTCCTGGAGTGGGACAGGGCCCTTTAGCCTACTGGCTTCCTCCCAGAGGGAAGGCAGGAACGTGAGGAGGGACCATGGGCCCCTGCCTCTTTCCAGCTGTGGTCCTGGCTGCAAATAACCCCTATTGGCTGAATGACTTTGTTGTGTGACTGTTCCCCACCCAACCCCTGTAGAGTCTGAGAATTTAGGGTATCTTTCATCCTTTTCAAAATTTAAGTATTTATCGTGAATGGTACTGAGTTTGGCAAGTTTAGAGAACAAAGAGGAACCAGAAAAGTGACTCTCAGAATTGTCTTTAGTATCTAGTGCTTGCTTCCAAAATGCACTTTTGGGCAGATCTGCAGAGAATTCCCACTTGCCCCAACTCGGACAATGCATGGGCAAACCCCAGTGGCCGCTCAGCGCTCNCCGCTCAGCGCTCCAGCCAGCCTATGCTATAGAGAGGATGGGTGGTTAGCATTTTGTCCTGTTTCATAGCAGCCGCCTTTGATCACCTCTCACTTTCCTATCCCTCTCTCCCACTTCCTTTCTTCTCCTTGTCCTTCCTTGCTCCACTTGCCTTATCCTTTAACCTTTTCTCTCCATTTCCATTTCTTCCTGGGACTTTTCCTGCACTTCCTGTGACTTCCTTTACACCCCCCTTCCCTCTTCCTTTCTTCTTTCTCAGCTAGGGTAATGAAACTTGTGAACGCCCGATTCAGAAAGCTGGGCTCCACTCAGCTTCTACCCCTTCTCTGAGTATATGCTATTGGGTGCATCTCAGGACTTTCTGATATCTGAGTTTTCCCATCTACAGTGAAAAGAGACTAAGATCATCCCGGGTTAAACAAGATAACATAAGCATTCAGCACCTGCTTGGCTCTTAGAACTCATGGCAGGTGTGTAAGGTGTGACCATTAACTTGTAGGCTTCCTTTGGGAAACTTATCCTCTCTCCAAGCATTATTCATTAGTAGTAGTCATAGAACAGCCTTTCCTATTGGCTTTCTTAGCCCCTTGCATATACAATCTAAGACAACTGGGTTCTGAAGGTAAATGACCGCTAAGCCGTCTCACCCAATTGTCTCCTTTTCTAACAGAAAGGAGAGATCCCAGTATTTTCCTTTCTCATGTCATTTCCAGGCACCACGTAGACATAAAAGAAGCAAAACAACATTGACTAAAACAACAGGTTTTTTAAAAAACGGATCATCTTGGGCGTGAGGACCTAATGCAGATTCTTGGTTTGAATTCGGCCTCCAATGGGATGACCAGGGTTTGGTGGCTGCACCGTCAGCTTTTGCAGCTGCATGGTCACATCAGTTATTTGACCTGACTTGAACTTTCTTTGCTGGAATGATTCCTTTGTCCCATGTGTTTAGCCTGGATTAAAACATAGTTGGTTCTTTTTTTTTTCTGTGTCTTTTCTTTCTCCTTCATCCTTTCTCTTCTTTTATCTTTTTGTCATCTTTTTAAAACTTTAAATTTCTCAAACTGGCAACAGGAGTTTTTGGGAACACAGGGCAAGGCCCACAGGGGAGAATACACCAGCAAAGTCTAGCTTCTGTTTTCAGACAGCCATAGAGATGAAGGAGGAATCTAAATCCACACTTTGGAATACCCCCTGCCACCACCACCACAGACACAAATGAATAGCAACAGCATTGTGCAGGGCTTAAGAGGCAGATCTCTATATCAATCTGAGCAGCGGTGTAGTAGTGTTATGGAATAGCCAAGAACCGGCATACCTTCTAACCACCAACACTCCCTCATCTTTTGCCTGCACCTTCTGGAACACATAGCCTAGGAAGCTTCCAGGAAGAAGGGAGCAATAGAAATATATTTTGACTCCATTCTTGATCAATATGACTAAAAGTGATACCTTTGGGGCTTTTAATCCATTTGTATGTGGCTATTTGGAGGCTGCTGTGAGTTTCTGGCCTGTTCTTTGTGGGCTATAATGACTGAGTTCTGTTGTTCACATGGTGGTGAGCTACTTTCCCTTTGTGTTTGTTACCTCATCTGTAAAAGATTTTAGAGTCAGTTGTCATGATTGACATCTCCACTTCAGGGCTGTTGTGAGAAGCAAGTGTACATGAGAAGAACAGGGAGATCTCAATCTGTGTTTCGATGGGTGGGTTGTAAACATTTTGTATAAATATTTATGAGAAATTTGGGTTCCTTTGTGCACTTTTCTAAGTATAGGATCCAGGGTTTCTGCCAAAACTTTAAAAGGAGCATTACTCAAAAATTTCTACAGTCGTCTATGCTGGCTGCCCCGTAAGCAGAACTGTTAGAGCAGGAAGGAAAAGGACCAGGACATGGGAGTTTCATGAGGTGACAAAGCACTGATTGCCGATGCCAGCAACCTGTGACCTCTTCCTCAGAAATTAGCAAAGGGCAAAGAGGATATTGAACAGCTGTGGCCGAGAGCTGCCTCCCAGACGCCCCGAGGTACCTCAGCCTTCTCCGTTTCCCCATGATCCACCTCCTCTCACTCAGGCAGGTCGATGAAAGCAGACAGCTGCTCAGAAGGTGAACCCTATCCTTTAAAGCCCTATCGAGTCTGGGCAAGGAAGGTTGTGCCAGTCATGGTCACGCTTGGGAGGGTGAGACGGGAGGATGGCAATGACTTTGACTCTAAACTAGGCTTCATAGTTGAGTTTCAAGCCAGCCCAAGCAGAGTGAGACCCTGTTGCTATGGTTCGTTTGTTTTTAAAGCCCACTGAAGACCTGCAAATGACCACTGTGTCCGCCCAGCAGTCTCAGAACCTAGAGCTCCCTGAGTCTGGGAGCAGAAGCAGGAAGAGCAGCGAAGGGAACCAGAGCATAAACAATGAAGTTTCTGCTTTCCTTCCCAGGGTTGGCAGGGAAGGGATAAAAGACTCAGAGTGAGTCACTTTCGAAGGGCATCCTAGGCCCTGCTCTTTCTCACAGCATGCCTCTCTCTGGGTCATTAATGTGTTTCCAAGCCGATTGTTTTGTGGGAAGCATTTATTTACTCTTGTTATGTGTGTTTCATCGGAAGCATCAGCGTTGAGGCCCATAAAGCACATGATAGAAACAGGCATGCATACGGAAGAAGTAGTCTCTGTATGGACCAGCAGCAGACAGGCTCACTGTATCAAAGAGTGAAGGGAATACAATTGAAAACACACTCAAAATGTATTACATAAAATAATTTACTTCTCATTCAGAATGACTTTCCAGACCTACTTGTGAGACGGCAGTCTGTGAGTACAGGTACAATCTCAAGTTATGATAACATTAGGGCAAGACCAGAAAGTTGTACAAATATGATCGTGGAACTGTGTATAACAAAAGGGGGGGTGGGGAACACTGATGGGGAGCTCTAGGGACAAACAAGACTGTCAAAGAGACAACAGGAAACAATTAGAAAACCAGCTTCTTCAGTACAGTGAGACTTGGACACAGGCTACTCCAGTGTCTTCATTTTGCAGCCCAGTACATTGGCTTACTAACCACAAAGGTGCCCGTGCATGTGACCGAGACTGGAGCAATGAGCGCAGTGTGCGCGTGAGTATCCGTGTGCTCTCGATGACAGTAGTTTTAGAAGAATGAGAAGAAAATTACTTCCTGGGCATCCATTAGTAATTCAGGTAATATCCTGTACTTCCACTTATAAAACAATACAGTCATATAAACATTGTACAAAACAACATCATAAATAACACAAATGAGAAATTTTCAAGTATTTCATGTGCCTTGAAAAGCTCCAAACAGTAGTTCTACCAACTGATATCCTGCCCTCTTTCTTCTTCTTTCCTCTCTCCTTCCGTCGGTCTCTGCTACCCTTGATGTTTGGGATAGGGTGGATGAACTCTTACCTCAAAGCAGAAAAGCAAGGAGGGCTTTTCAGTGTGTGAGAACTTACATCCTCCTTATAAAATAAGACCTTCCCTGTGGCGAGGCTTTACAAATATAGGCATGTAGCCTCCAGCCAGGCCACAGTTCTCAAAGTGAACCACCCACCACAGTGAACTAAGAGGCTCATCTGATGGCTGAAGCTCTTCGGGGTGGGAACAGAAGAGCACCTTATCAAGAGAGGAAAGAAGCAGGACAATCTTTAGGTCCTCTGCCCTCACATAGCCAGTGGCCTGTGAGCTGGCTAGTCGGCAAGGCCTGGACCGCTTTCCTTCATTAGGCTCAAATATCCCATCTCCCAATTCCAGACGAATCCAGCAGCTAAATTGGCATGCCCTGAGCACCCAGGCAAAGGAGGGGAGCCATCAGCATAGGGACCTAAAAGTGCCAGTCGTGTTCACTCGTGCAAGGCAGTTCTGTGTCAGCCAGCAGAGTTTTTCAGAGTGTTCGCCCCTTAGCTTAGTGCTCGGTGTGTCGTCAGTGCTTAGCATCAAGACCCGATGGTTCTACAGAACTTGCTTTCCACAAGTTAGTGTTCCTTTCTTAGCCTGCATGGCAGTTAATTTAGTTTGCCCTGTTCAAACACAGTATGAAGGACCAGAGATCAGAACATGCGTGTAAGCATGCGTGCATACTCCAATTTGAGCACCTAGGGTCTTTCCCATCTAGTCTTGTAGAAATGTGTGTGCACGTGTGAATGTACATTCACACGCATATTTGAATACATAGATACAATATATACAAAATGCATATGCATATATTAGATATATTTAATATATACATATACACACACATCAATCTCACCTAAACATCGCGAGTCTGTAGGAAGTGCTGCTGGCTGATGTTGCATGTGCGTGTGTTGTCACAGGAAGTGGACCAATTGACTTGAGGTCAAACTGCTGGGAAGGGAGCACTGCCAGCAATCTTTGAAAAGCCAGGCCTACAGGGACATTATTTGGAGACTTGCTCACGTGACACCCTTAAGGAAACTTGGGGGAAATTTGAAATGAATTGGGTCATACCCCAAGGAAAACCNTGCCAGCAATCTTTGAAAAGCCAGGCCTACAGGGACATTATTTGGAGACTTGCTCACGTGACACCCTTAAGGAAACTTGGGGGAAATTTGAAATGAATTGGGTCATACCCCAAGGAAAACCCCGACACCCACAACTAAGTCTAGTTTTACATGGAAGTGACTCACACACAGCAGGCAGCATGGATACTAGGCTACAACGTGGAGAAAGCAATGGTGCTTAATACGGATCAATATTTGGCCTCAGATTCTCCAGAGCATAGAGTCTTGGCATTTCTGCTTTCTGCCTCTGGTGAGAATTAGGCACACTGAGGCAGCAGGGAGGCACAGTCTGAGGAACTTTTGGGTGTTTTCTGCTTCTCTGCTCCGCAGTTGGAAGGACTGGCCAAGTCGAGATAGAATCGAGACTTGAGGAAGCGACGGTATGAATCCTTTTCCATCAGGTTGAAAATCTTCTTCTGGGCTTCGTCAAAACAGGTTATCGTGGGCTCTAACATGTTCCGGCTCGTCTCCTCCCTGGTGCAAGAATCTAGGTTCACCTAAAATGCAAAGATAAAGGTTGTATTAGATCTAGAACCCTGTTGAAGGGAGGAGGCTGCAGGCTTCTACTCAACAAGAAACAGCCAGGAACCTTCTTTACATTCCTTCCAGAAACAAAGACCATGACATGTGGTTCTGCCCTGGCATATGTGAGACTATAAAATGTTCGCCCTGCTCCTAAGTGGGAAGAGTGCTTTATTTTCCTATACTCTCCTTTGTATTGAGAAGATTTATCATTGTATTTATTAAGGAGAGCCATTGAAATCATATGGACAAAGTTAACCTTTTTCCTAATAGATTTACTTGAAAGATTGATAAGATTATAAAAGCTTTCCTCATTGCTTCCTTTAACTAGTAAATCTAAAGATCCCTGCCACTCCTAGGAATCTTCTAGGATTCCTTGGTCTAGAAATCTTCTCTGCCATGGAAACTTACCTCTTTTGTTGCTTGCACTGAGATGAACTCATTGTAGATCTTCTTGGCCCTGGGACTTAGTTTAGAAGGTGACTTGATTTTCTTGTACTCCTCACAGCTGATCCAGAAGTCAATATTCTCTTCACTATATTCTGATTTCAGGAAAGCTTTGAAAGCTGCCAGTCCACCTGTGATGGATGACAAAGCCACAGTCAACACACTGGTTGATCTGCTCGATAGAACACTTCAAAAACAGCCAAGGTAATTAGGAACCCAGGTGTGAGTTGAAGAAACTCCCCCTTCCTTCTTTCTTTGGCAGTCAGCTAGCCCAAATTTATGTTCGATATCTAAAAGACCCTAGTTTTATCTAGTAATATCTACCCAAGATTGAATCATCTTCCAAGGAACTCTAATTCTGAAACATCTGTTTGGCTAGCAACTGCCAAGGTGGGTTTAAAATGAGACTTGTGGTCCATTGTTCTGGAGGATCTCATTACATGAATCTTTTCTTTGCCAGTTTGCCCATGCAATGAGAGGGATTGATTTTCTTGTTGATGATCCAGATGGTTCCTAAATTAACTTTCCTTTAAATCTGACAAAGTTCTCAAACATATCAGCTATAAGAGTGAAATGTTAGTCCCTAATTATAGAAGACAGAGCAATCCAGGCCTTCTTTGCAGTTCCCTCTAAACTGACATACTAGGAGATGACTTGTATAATACAGAGTACTGCTGTCCTCCTCATGTCTCCTGTGTGTGTGTGTGTGTGCGCGTGTGCGTGTGTGTACACACCTGCACGCATGCTTCTTTTGGAGTGAGAGAAAGACAGATGCATGGCTACTTACATTCATGGGTAATCAGGTTTTCCAATGATTCAGCCCATTTTTTGACTTCTTCTTGGCTCACCCTGGCGACATTACAGAAAAAAAGAATGAATTAAATACATAGCATAGAACTGAAGAGGGAAAAGTCTAAGATGAGATATGATCTATTGTTTATTAAGATTTTTTCCATAAAATATGTAGAGATTTAAAATCTAATTATGATTGCCATGAAAATAGTCTCTCTCTCTCTCTCTCTCTCTCTCTCTCATGTGTGTGTATGTGTGTGTGTTATAAATCTTAGGTTGGTCTTGAACTCATGACCCTTCTAACATTCCAAGTGCTGAGATTACAGCTGTGTGCCCTCAACTTGGAAATGGAGGCCATCTTTATCCAAATATGGCTCAAGTAAGGGCTGCCTTCCCACACACTCTTCTCGTACAACCTCTCTATCATCAGATAGTTAATACCTAATTGCTCTTCTGCAAGGCCACTTCTCTCACCTCTGGCAAGTGACTACTTTGTCCTTCTTGCTGTGTGAAGAGCTGTGCTCACAGGAGTCAGACTTTTGCAGCAGGAACCCCAGCCGATGTTTCATATCCTTTGCACTGCAAGGAAGACAGGAGTTGACATGAAAAACAGATTTCTTTAAAAGAGAGACTGGTGGGCATCAAGAGTCCCTTGACCGCTGTGGTCAGAAGCATCTTCCTTAGGGGAGGAGCAGTAAGCATGGACTCCCAGGAAAAGATTCCTTGTGTCTGCCTATGACCTTTGATATCTATGGTGAAACCATGCTAATAAATGGCTGCTCTTTTGAAATGCATGCAAAAACTGCAAAACGTGACACCGTCTCCTTATGGAACACCTCCTGGGAAGTGGGTGTTGTCTCCTAGAGAGAGCTACAGAAGCACTTCAATATACTAGAGTGAGTTCAGCCAGCCCTGAGTGTGGTAGCCAAGCAGTTCCTAAGTGTGTGTGTGTGTGTGTGTGTACACAGAGCATAAGCTTATGTGTGTATCCCTGTAAAGAGGAACAGAAATGACACATATTCTTAGGCTGAAAGCTGAGCCCCATCAGGTTTGTTTCTAGGCAATTTCCAGCGAGAGCTTTAAAAAAATTGTATTACAGGGAGATGTACATTAGAAAGGGTGTATGAGACTTTGAAGAGAAGCAAGACAGAGTCATCACTGAGGTGAGTAATTATTTAATTAGAGCGCTTTCCAGTTCACTGCCACCATTTAATAGGCAACTAGGGGATAGCAGAGTTTCTGACTACTTGAACTTGAACTTCCAGCTCAATTCCGCCGTTCTTTCTTAATAGTTTTTTTTTAATTACTGTATTCTCTTTTATTATAAAAGCCAAGAAATGGTTGGAGGAAAATGATGTTTCCTAGGCAACAAAGAATGAGATGCTCTTGCCTGGAGGGGCTGAAAAAGAAGGATGGCGTACAGTGCCATTTTAGGAGGGTGCTGGCACACTGGGAGCTTCTCAGCTGACTTTTCTGTGTCTGAGTCCCAGCGCTGCTCTTGGGCTGCCCTTTAAACAGTGTTTTTCCATCCCTCACAAAGCTCTCTGCCTTTCTCTTTTTTCCCAGGTGCTGACTGGTGACAAAGTCCTCCCCAGTGACAGCAAGATAAAATCACCAGAGCTGGGACAGTTTTACTGTGATGCTATGGATGCATTGTAATCTAGCCCTGAGTCCCAGGCGCTACTGCTAACACTAACGTTAGTATAGTTCCAAAGAGCTGAAAATGTGCGTGCAAAGACCTTGTATCACAACAGAAGCATAAAAATAAAACCAAAGTGACTTTGGAAGTCACTAGAGACAGGTAGCCTGGATGGGGTCCTTCGTCTGCCCCCACCAATCATGTGACCTTGAGCAAGTAAGACCCTCTGGAACCCCTTGCACTGAAGATGAGAGCTGCTTAGCCCTTGACATGCTTTCTTTCATTTGTCCCAAAAACTATTTGCTGGGGGCACACCTGAGTCCCGCCACTCCTAAGTTCTGCGTGGCTGATTTTCTATCATTTGTCAGGAGCTTGGAAAGGCTCCCTTCTGTTAACTCCTCCAGGACTTAAGGGTGAAGGTGTAAAGGCGTCTGCCTTCCAGCTCGCCACCAACTCCCCACCCCCCCCACCCCGCTTTATTTTTAAAAGTGAACAATGTGTTTATACTCCTGGATGGTAGACTGTGGAAAGTAGGCTCACTAACACACAAATGTTATGCTTTCGGGAGTAGAGGGAATTGGTAGACCCACAGAGAGAACCACTTTTGAGCTTTAATTTCAAGAGGAAATCATATAATACACACTAGCCTCGTGTTTTCTTTTAACCCAGTTATTCTATAAGTGCTCTATGAAATAATTTATTCATTCCCTTAAAAAAAGACACATGGATGTCTCTAAAATTTTGAGCTGATGAGTTACAATCAGGATTTCTTTCCTAGCCACGTCTCACGTCAACAACTGGAGGTGGAGTAAGAAGATAGGAGAGAGCTGGTTTGGAAAAGCATCTCTGGTTGAGTGGAGCAACTGCAGAACCCACACAGAGCATTCTGACAATGTTTCCAAACTTCCTTCTGGGCTTTCTTCCTCCACACAGGGACCAGCGTGTTATCAGAGAGCGGTGATTCTGGGTGCTCAGCAAAGCTCAAACAAGGGACAATAATCCCCGCAAAGAGTACAGATCCATCCCAGACCTCCTATGACTCTGTAAGCCAAACAATTTGACTAAGGGACCACGCTTAAAAGTCAGAACCCGACTCCAAACGAAAGTCATGCGAAATAAAACACAGGAAGCAGCATTTGAGGAGCCTGCTCCCTAAATCAAAGCGTCTGGCTAGTAGTCCTAGAGAGAAGCTACGGTTGTTTTTCCCGCCGCTAACCCCAAAGCAAAGCATGCAAGTCATTAAGAAAGTCTACGCAAAACTTTAGTCGGGCCAGTGCCAGAAACCAAGCTTACCTCCTCAGGCAGGAAGCCGGCAGACCTGCAAGTCCTTTGCACATGGCGTTTAACTGTGTGATTCGCAGCGAGGAGAGAAAGGCAGGAGGAGAGCTCGTTTCTGTCTTGAGCACAGTTGCTTCTGCTAGACAAAGATGCAGTCAGAACACTCTGAGCCTCTGGCTCCCAAGCCTGTAGGGGTCTCTTTTATAGGCCAGCCACGGGCCAGGCAGCCAATCAGATGGCAGATCTGCAGGTTCATCTGCACTCCGGCACTCAGCATCTCCAGCCCCTAGAAAGGGAGAGGAAGAAAGGACTGACACATCACGGATGCAGAGGGACTGAGCTGAGAGAAGCCTTTTGCAAAGTAGGCTTCTAGAGAATGAGGTTTTGCTTTTTGCTTAGCGTCTCTGCTAACGCGTGAAGTTCTGAATTTGCAGGAAGGGGACTATAAAGTCCATGGTGCTGAAAATAGGGGGCTTTTTCATTGGCTTGTAAAAGCAATGTCTGAGGATGTTGTCTCCCAGAAAGAAAGGAACCAGTAAGGATTCTTCAGCTTGTCTTGCAGCTGTCTCTCAATATGCTTTTTTCCGTTTGGATTAGAAATACATTCTATGCAATCTAAGATGGAGTAAGTAGTAAGATCATGGTCTCTGGGCACTGATTTGTGGAAGTAGCCTGCACAGAGGGATGTGTGTGCATGGCACACACTTATATGCCCGGCAGCATAGCAAAAGCCCAAAGGAAGATAAATCCAGTATGTCTGTAATCAGCTTGACTTTGAGACATTTCTAACTATGTCACTAAGAACAAAATGCAGCCTAGCTTTGACATTCTCTCCCGAAGGAGCTTGCTTCCTGCAAAAGCCTAAAGCAGCAGCTGAAAACCAAAGCAGGGGGTAGAGGAACCATAAGACACCACTCTCATTGCCACTGGGTTTAGACCTTATGTAATTCTAAGTCTTTATTATTCAACAAAGAAAGAAAAAGCAGAGAGAGTAGATTCAGCAGGCAGAAAGAAATGCAGCTTGCCTGAATACTAACAGGTTGCAGAAACAGGTGGAGGAATACTCATCTCTGCTGGTGTTTCTTCCACATTCAGTAGCGTGAACCGCATTCTTCAGGCTCGTGAAAGCATTTCACTCCTTGTAATCATGGCTGAAATACCCAGATCGGCACTGCAAGGGGACCATTTTCACATTGGAAAGCTGTGACTAGAAGGGAGACATTTTTTTTCAAGGTCTGACCACGGAAGCTTTCATCTTAAAAATCACACAGAGTCATCACTGCCTCTCCATCTCTTTGGCTGAGACCAAGTAAAAACAAAAAGATTTCAGATGATTTGCACAAAGAACGGAAGGTTCCAACTGATGGGTTTCTCGCAAAGGTATCAAGACTATAGAAGGGGAAATAGAAATGTGTAATGTTCCTCTATGCTCTGCACCCAAAGATTGTTCCCCCAGATGCCCCACTCCTTTTATCCAGACACCCCATGCACATCTTCCTTGGCTAACAGAGTTTGGAGATGGCAGGCAAATGTAAAAGGGAACTGGGTATATCAATATGGGGAAAGTCCCCAGCCTTCTCTGATGAAGACTGAAAAGCACTTGTTAAATTTGGCCCCTGAAAACCTCTCCTTGAAGGTTTTCTAACATGAAGCACAGGAAGGTTGTTAGCTGCCCTTGGCCATGGTGTGGGAGGGATCACAGTGCAAGACAAGTGAGAGAGACCTTGAACCGGGAGTGCAGGCAGAACCTGCATCAGAAGAGATCAATTAAAAGCTCTCCCTCCACAGTGAACTAGAGCATTCTTTCTTTACCTGTGCACCTAAGAGAGGGATCACTCAGATAGTGTGATGTGGGGAACATCAGTGGAAGAGCCAAAAAGATATCCGGAGGCTTGAGAAAGTCCCAAACGGAGAACGTTTTATCTTGAATCTAGAAGGAAAGAAGTGTGACATCAGTTAAGCAGAAGTCACTGTGATAAGTGAACCAAATGGACTTTAAAACCACCCGATACCCTCAATCGAATTCCTGAGAAGGAAAGTAACTCTCCAAAAACAATAGCTTGCTGGTAACAGGACAAGATGCAAGTCCAGGCTTCTTGACCCTGGGTTGTGTAGACTGTCCACTGAGCCGTCCTGTCATTCAATGGTCTTATCAAATGAGAGACACTATGTACACAGAGATATTTCTAAACTGCAGAGTGCTTAGCAAATACTTTTTATTGTCAAATTATACATAACAGGTAATAAAGTTCGGTATTAAATTTATACCTTTTATTCAAGAAGCTGTGTGTGTGTGTGTGTGTATGTGTGTGTGTTCGCATGTGCGTGTATACTTCCTAACTACTTACCTGAGAAAATAAGTTCTTTAACCCTTTACTCTGTCCAGGTGTGTCATTCACTTCTTTGGCCTTCCCTTGCTTTCCTAATAGCTTTAACACTCACTTTCTACAGCATTTGAAAGTTTCTGATATATTAGCTCATCTTTTAATGAAACTTGCTGCTTGTGTTGAGGAAGAGAGACTGGCACATCATGATACTCTGACAGTGCCTGCCTCCCCTCTCTGATAGGTACAAAGCATCAAATCCTACTATCTAGTGGTTTTTCATTCCCGCATGATTTTTATATGGATGGGTTTGCTCTCAAAAGCTCTGTTTTGTATGCGTTCACTTAACACACAGCTTTGGAGCCTCTCCCCTCACGTGGTGAATGAACAACACAGCCTCCACCCTAGCGGAGCTTTCAGCTCAGTGGATAGAATCAGAAAAGCATCAAAGGCAAGTGATTACAAGGGGTTGGCCCACACCAGGAAAAGGAATGGGATGTGACAGAGGGTAACCGGAGGGCAAAAGATTCGTTTGTTTCTTTGCTTGGTTGGTTTTGTTTGTTTGTTTATCCAAAGTGACTGGTAAAACCAAAAACAATAGTCCAGAAGTGACAGTACTTTTTACTTAAACTAAGGAAGTTAAACAGAGGTGGGGTGAGGCGTAGTACGCTAGACGACAGAGAACAAGCAGGCTTGGAACTGAGGTGCAGCTGGAAACCGGATGCTGCAAGGGTTTAGGAGCTGTGGTCAGGAGACTGGACTTAATCACAAAGTCCAGACAGGTGCTGGATGTGATCATGCTGGCTGATGTGGGAGGAAGGGTTAAGGTGTGTAGGCAGGAAGATCAGTGGATTTAGCAGTTAGAATGCCAAGTCATTAGTTTGTATAATACAAAATGGAGGCTTATTTCCAAAATTAGCATTTCTTAGACACTAGAGCAAGGATTCTCTTAGGCTCTGGTGACTTAAATAGGAATCAGAAATGGTTTGTGCCTCTCGGAAGCTCACCTGATGATGGGGAAGATGTGTGAATCACTGGAGATGCTAAGGTTAACTGCAGCTATTGCAAACTTGTTCAGTATCTACAGGATTGTAAGAGAGCTTGGGGAGATGGAGAATAAACTCAGTCTTTGTAATATGAATGGTTTTCGCAAAAGAGATGGGTCAGGGATGGATAGAGACACAATTGTTACACAAAGAAGCCAAGATCATTGTGATTTAGGGCACAATACTAATTTCTAACTCTTTGGTCATTAATTGTTCAAGACAGTATTTTAAGCTTTTCTAACAGTTGTCTGTTATAAAATCCTCCCTGAAAGAAAGGGGTCCTCATGGAGGATTTTAGTAACTTTCCTACTGTTTCACATCTGAGTAGTGGTAATGGCGTGCCATCTCAGGCAATCTGATTCCAAGGTCCGGGTATTAATATCAATGATATTATAGTCATGTAAGATGAAGGAAAGTGAACTGTTTGGAGATCAGAGTTATTTGATTTCTTATGGTCAGAGCCTGGGCCTTTGTAGCCCTGACAAGCTAGGCCCAGCCTCCTGTCCTCAGTGCACACTCGGACAAGAATAGTGAAAGACAAAGAAAGATCCATGCAGTGCGACCACACTGGGAAAAGAACAAATAAAGAACTCCAGTGAGATGGTCAAGTCCTTGCTGAGTTCATGAGCTTTAGGTTTACATACAAGACAGCCCCACTTGAGGTAAGATTCCAACAAGCCATTGTCTTGACCCCAATCTGTCCTGCAAGGTGCTTTGATAACTTGTCAGAACTATGTGAACTCTCTTCCTGGGAAACAAATTCCGCCTCTGGTTGACACCAGGCTTCAGCCTTTTTCTTCTTCTAGCATGAGGCTCCTGGGGGGATTTCCAAATTCTTTGGGCCCATTGTCTCAAGAATCTGATAGCCAAAGGGAAGGGCACAGGTATCTCTTTAAACAACATCATTTCTTCAAGGAAGGATAGAATCATTATTAGCATTATGTAGTCATGATTGCCTTTTTTGGAGAAAAACACAAAGAAAGAGGCTGTTTGGGATCTCTTCTTAGATAGCTAGTCTTAAAGGCTGCTGGGGATGGATTGGAGGACCAAAGGGAAGCCTAGAAAGATCTCCCTGTAGTACTCTGAGAATCAAAGGGGTTGCTTGATTGTTGGTTTGATCACTCTGAGGACCATGGTTTACTTGATGAGGGTCTGAGCTAGCCAAAGAATTGAAGCTAAACAGATTAGTGTGCAAGCGAGAATTTGGGAGCTGTAGTAAGGTTGGATGGGAGAAAAGCCACAGTGAAACAAACAGCCGGTGCTGAAAATGGTGGTAGTGATAGTCTCCAGCCAGGCTGTGGGACTCAAACGGAGCCCTGCACAGAAAGTAGCTCCTTAAGCCTTGGGCAGCTGCTCATCTGGGAGGCACTGTTGATAGCAGCTCTGCTTCTTCCTCTGCGACTGACATCACACAGCAGGGTGTGAGCTGTGTGTGGTGTACAGGTAAAATCTGAAAGTCCCCCAGACTTTGTTCCTGATGAACAAAAGAGAATCTTTCTTAAGTATTTCTGTGATCTAACACAAGGAAATCAGCCCCTGACGCAGGTCGCCCTGCTTCCATCTGGTTCTCAAAGGGGAATTGCTGCTCCTTTTGGGCCAGATGTGAGCCAGAACTCAGTGTTAGGCTATATTTACACTATATCAGATTACAATTTCCTCTAAGCTGTGAGAAAACCCCTTCTCTCTTTATTGTTTCCTACAGTTACCCTGGCATCATTGAGAGTTTGCAATTATTAGTTTTTAAAGGATAGAAAGCAAACAGATGGGGTTGGATAGGGCCGTATGCCATGAAGACACACGGGGACTTTCCCAGTGTGCGTGGCTTTTGGGAAACAGGTCTGACTCTGCAACCACATACGATAAACCAGGGAATCTGACCT
The DNA here is from genome assembly GCA_001685075.1 of Bramus lutescens. Classification (NCBI taxonomy): domain Eukaryota; kingdom Metazoa; phylum Chordata; class Mammalia; order Rodentia; family Cricetidae; genus Bramus; species Bramus lutescens. The sequence continues at coordinate 10,846 of LOEQ01007804.1, read as the reverse complement.
TGACACTTGACAAGAGCAAGCGGCACGGCACATCCTTCTGAAGGGGCGGCAACACACTTAACTAGTCGGGGACAAAGCCTTTCTTTTCCGAGAAGTGGAGGAAGATCCAAAACAACCTTATTGCTAAGATTTTTTATCTTTCTTCTGAAAGGCTTAGCCCAAGATAGAACAGCAATTTCATGGGAGTTCATTTGCATTGTGCAGGTGGAAAGAGACAGTATGTCATGCTAAGTACTTGAACCTTACCAAGAGACAGACCTAGATTCTAATTCTAGCTTCTCCATAGATTGGCTGGGGGATGGTGGCCATGCAGCGTGACCTTTGACCCCAGTCCCACTTGTCATCTGTCCTTCCTATGTGAGCTTCATGTGAACAGAGTTTTGTGCATCAATGGGTTTGCTATAACTTGTGTTGGGTATTACAAGATCCCCACACGTTCTGCTACAGTCTCGGCTGCTGTCCTTATTTTGACTCTCAGGGCTTAGATTTTAAAGTGTGGCTGGGACTAAGGATTGTAACTCAGTTGCTAGAGTGCTTGCCTAGCATGCAAGGAGCCCTGGGTTTGGTGATGCAGCCCTTGGGAAGTGGAGGAAAGACAACCAGAGGTTTAAGGCTGTCATTTAAAGAAGCAGCTATCAGATCAAAAGAATAGGGAGCACTGTTTACCTAGGAGCAAAATATGAGTGTCCATGGCCTAGGAACATAGATTTAGGTCATGCGAAATATAATGTTGCAATGTAGAAGCAGTTTCATGGAGGCTTTTTGTTTGTTCGTACTTTCTTTTGTGTGCGTGTGGTAACAAAAACAAAGTTAAATAGAGGCATTCTAAAAATACAGAAACACCTGCTGTAATTCCTTTAGCCACCCATAAGGTTGGACTTCCAGGTTCGGAAGCCAGCATATAGATCCCAGGTGCACATGCGTGAGTGGCCCGCCATCTGCGTCACCAGCGTTTGATGTAGAAGCCCCCGTGCACAGGCGCAGGGCGTAGCGTCATCCGTCATCAGCGTCTGACGTAGACATGTCTTTCCCCTCATGCGCATGTGCTGGGAAACCTTTAAAAGCTAAAGGTGCCGTTCTTGTTCCCACCTTTTCTTTCACCACCTCTGTTCGCCGTTTTCCCACGGGCCTGTCTGCACAGATCTTTTAATAAACTTATACACGTGGGTTCGTTTGTGTCTCATGCTCCCTCCCCATCTCCGCAGGACATTTTTACCTGCTTTTCGGGAATTCTTGTTCCCAGGCTCGTTCTTGATTACATAGTTAGTTCAAAGCCAGCCTAGAATAAATGTGAAAATAAAAATCTGATTGGGATCTAAACGCCAGGAAGATGCTGATTGAGGAACAGCCCAGGAATGATTCTCCACTGGGGTGGAGAAACATCTCAGAGGCAACCCAGAACAGCTTATGGGGTCTGGATCCAGGGACCCGTGGTTGGTTACAAAGACAGACTAGGAAGAGAGGGAAATAAAATAGAACAGACGCTGGAGCAAATGCACAGACATGGCTCCTCATGCCTCCCAAAGCAGTGTCAGCCCCCGAAGGCCAGCTGTGGTTTCTCCTTTAACTCAAACCTTAACATTCCAGCTAAAAGTCAATTTTTCATTCAGGCTTCTGTCATCTCTAGGAACTTATGAAAGATGCTGTTTTGGTTCATCCAGGTTTTATCAACTCACACAATAGTGAGCTCTTCAGACACCTTTTGCCTCTTTTGTACAATGCTTTCATGAATTTCTCAACACTAACTGGCTTAGAATATTTTCAGCATTGATGGTGCCACTTAAGGTAGTGTGCCACCCACTCCCTGGGTCACTGTTTTGAGGTTTGTCACTCTTTCAAAGATGCCTGTCTCTGGAATCTGTTTGAAAAAGCAGTATATATTTTTTTATTTACAAATCAAAGCTTCTAAGTTTTGGGATACATGAGAAGATGGTACACTAAAATGCCCCAATTTAGCTTAAAAGAGAAAATCAGACCAACTTGCCTGATTGAGATGCTGGCTTTAAAGATCTATGGAGTAACTCTGCAAGAAATGAGACAGCCCCAAAGAAAGAAGTATAGGAGGCCTGGGGGTGGGGTTAAATGGGAAAACACATGCTGAGCAAGATGGGGCCATGGATTAAACGTGCATCATCAAGATGGTCCTGCTTTGATGCTTTACTTCCCATGGTTTCAGGAACTGCTTGGCCAACTATGGCCTAGAAATATTAGATAGAAAATTACAGAAATAAACAGTTTTAAAGTTGGATGCTGCTCTGAATAGCATGATACAGTCTTGTGCTGTCCCTTCCTGTCTTGACTGGGATGTGAGTCATCCTTTTGTGCAGCCTGTCTAAGATGTAAACACTACCCACCCATTAGTCAGTGTCCATCTCAGTTTTCAAGATAGACTGTCATCGAATCTCTGTGCTTGTGTTCAAGTAACCTTTATTTTTCTTAATAAAGACTCCTAAGTTCAATGCTGGTGTTAAAAAGGGTACACCAGGACATAAAAGATGGAAGAACATATCAGTTCTGGTTCTAGGTGGCAGCTTCAGAGCATATAGGCTGCTATTCAGGGATTGATGCTATCCATCACTTCAGGTATCTGCCAGGCATCTTGGAACCCTTATCTTTGGGATTAGGGGGCGATTGCCCTACTGTTATAAGCGGAGAAGCCTAACCCTGACTTTTCAATGTCTTTTTGATCCTGTTCCCCTATTTTCACATCATTTGTATTTTTCTAACACTTCAAACTCTGACCCCTCCTCTAGGCTCACATTGCTCTGCTATTTTTAGCAACTCATGCTTCAAATACAGCAGAGTATAACCTTTAAACTCATCATGGATGAAGCCTGTACATTAATGATCTAGTTGTAGCTCAGTAATGCCACAGCTGGTAACTAAGCCTTCCTTCCATACATGTGTCCTTGAGGGGATGGATGTATTATAGTCACAGTGGGTTTATCACTTTAAAACAATAGAACCTGAGGCACAATAGAACCAATGACCTATGTAAGAGCTGCACAGCTAAGAGAAACATAGCTCAATACTATAGCTGTGCTGCTGCTTTCCACGCTGGTAACCCTCATGGATGTCAAAACCCATCCTTGTCTCCCGTGCAGGCAGCTCTATTGAGAGCTACCATGTGGCTACTACACTCATTCTTCCTTCAGGCCAGCAAGACTACTCCATAACACCTACTGTCACACTCAGCTTCCAAAACTCCCTAAGTTTCTATGAAATAAAAGCCATTTTGTAGCCCAAAGCTACCTCAGCTATAGTACCCAAAGGTCATTTCGATATTAATTTCCAATCCCTTCTCAAGTGTTATGTAGTGGTTTTTTTTTTTTGAATGATTGCTTACTCTTAAATCATTTTTAGCTAGGAGAACACTCATCCTCCCTTCTATCTTCCCCAGGTCAGAGTAACGAGGAGAAAACACACCCTCCATCCTGTATTCCCCAGTTCAGAGTAAGGAGGAGAAAACACGCCCTCCATTCTGTATTCCCCAGGTCAGAGTAAGGAGGAGAAAACACGCCCTCCATTCTGTATTCCCCAGCTCAGAGTAACGAGGAGAAAACACATCCTCTATTCTGTATTCCCCAGCTCAGAGTAACAAGGAGAAAACACACCCTCTATTCTGTATTCCCCAGTTCAGAGTAAGGAGGAGAAAACACACCCTCCATCCTGTATTCCCCAGTTCAGAGTAAGGAGGAGAAAATACGCCCTCCATTCTGTATTCCCCAGGTCAGAGTAAGGAGGAGAAAACACGCCCT
>LOEQ01007803.1:4405-16368 GCA_001685075.1 Bramus lutescens | reverse complement strand
AAGAAAGAAAGAAAGAAAGAAAGAAAGAAAGAAAGAAAGAAAGAAAGAAAGAAAGAAAATGAGTCTGGGGAAGGGAAGTGGGGGATGACCTTGAGGTTTTATCATCCAGGATTACTTCCTGTCTCTTGTCTGTTTCCTAGTAATGTGACCAGCCATATCTTGCACCTACTGCCATGCCTTCCCTGCCCTGATGGACTCTACCCTCAAACTAAAAGATGAAATAGACTCGTCCTTTCGTAAGTTGCTTTTGTTGGGTATTTTGTCGCTGTGGAGAGAAAAGTAATCAATACTTATCTCAACACTTTGTGAATAGTATGTCAAGCATACCTAGCTTATATTTATGAAGTAAGGCCAATGTAAACTATGCAGCAGTAAATAAAACTGGGTTTCATCTACACAAGTGCCTTGCTAACTTGTTTTGTCCACGTAACAGTTTAGTTTCAACATGTGCCTGTGCAATTTTCTTCTACTACTACATAAGTTTTCAGGTCAAGCACAGCTTTTTCAATCAGCTTATTTGTGTTGGAAGCATGGGCATCGTAACATACCTACATTTCAGTTTTCTTGCACAATGATGATGACAGTCTGGTTGGCAGCACCATAGAGATGGTGAGGAAATACTAGGTGGCTTTTGTGAAAATGTGGAACTTCACCAGCTATTCCACTGAGAGATAATGTGTGTGATTTCTGTCTCCTGCTGCACTTTAAGCAATCCGCCAACCTTCAAACACTGTGCCCCAGGCTCTAAAGAGCCCCTCCTCAGAGAACAAAAAGCAGCTTTCAGGCACGTTTGCCGCCCTCAGACGGCACTCCCTTTACCCACTAGTATTTTCTTTGCAGGAGCTCTAGGGAAAGACAAAAATTGACACTAATGGCAAGCCTTTACCGCCCATCACAGCTCGCCATTACTCGATATTTCCAGCACACGCCTTGATTTACAGACCCAGTAAAATAAGAAAGCTTGACCAGAAGTAGTAAGTCTGTGGAGGAATTCTGTGTATATCTCGCTGACTGATAAACACCCTCCCCATTCAGAGACTAGCCAGAATGTTTCTCATTGGCAACTCTAACCACTTAGAGTAGATAAAGACTCGAAGCATTAGTTATCAGATCTGACAAGATTTCTATTTAGGGTTTGGTGAGGTGTTTTTAGTTCTCGGATTTTCTAGGCAGTTCCATCTCCTAGAAAAGGAAATATCTCTTCCCGCTTTATGGCTTTGTTTCTCATTCACCATGGAGAGTCAACAGCTGAAGTGATCTGACTACAAAATGAGAATTCCCTTTAGTCCTTGTGTGGGGGACACAGCTTCGCCTGGCTTCTCATTCCACTATTGTGTTCCAGAAGTGGAGCTGCAATTGTCTTTCCTCTAGACACCTGAGCCCACACATTAAAAATCTAAGCATACTGCAAAACATGACATTTTCTGAACATCAAATGACTAACTACTCAGTGCCAGAATCTACAAAAGCGTTCCATTGTAGTTCTCCATTACTTGAAGTGCCAGCTGAAAACTCAAGTAATAAAGTTGATCGATTGTGCCATGTCACACTAACCTCTTTTAATCGGAAGCATATATTGTGAGAGACACAAGGCACATTTATTTCACTCAACATGCTTTTAGATAGCTACCCACATATCGCTAGCCCAATCAACACTACCACCACCACCCAGAGGTAAAGCAGTTGGATAGCAAATGAGATGGTACTTAGGTTTTGTTTCCTTTAAGGATGGATGGGAACACTTTTAAATTGTACCTTAAAGTTTTAAGTTATCCCAAAATCCATGACGAAAATCAGACATCTGCCAGGTGCCCCAAAAGGTAGTCTGTACTATTTGAGTTTTTCAGAAGCTTTGGCCAAAACCCAAAAATTCTAGACATTCCTTCCCGCTACTGTAAGAAGCAATTGATTCGTATGCACAAGCATGATCCACAAGTACTCAGCAACAAAGCTAGGTTAAAGACGGAAGATAAAAAAGAAAAGTCCATGAGAGTGACGTATTTCAGCTAAAGTTCGAATGTGTTTGGCACACACACACAATTCATTGCATTTAGAAAGGAAGAGCCTTGTGGAAGAGTTAGGGACAACTGATAGGGTAAAATATGACCTCTAAATTGCTGAAAATAGATCAAAGTTGGGCTCAACCATGTGAGGTAATATATCTGTGTAAATTGTAAGGACAGGAAAACCTAAGCGATGGCTGTGGATTAAGATGAAAGACAAGCCTGACATTAGATAATAGCCTAAAATACGTGCTAGACTGTCACAAGAGAGTTTCCTAAACTTTCCTAAACTGACACTCACGTAACTGAGAGAAAGGACAGAAAGAAAGACTTAATATCTCCAGTAAATCCCCAGGACCTGTCTGGGTCTGCAATGTAAAATGGTATCGCTACCAAAGACGTGGAAGAAAAGCCTCTTCCCTCAGAAGGAACATTTGAGAACTACACCTACTACGACCCAAGCGCTCTGCGTGCTGATGCGCTTAGCCTTGCAAAGAAGCCCTGAAGAGTATTATATTCGCTTTAGAAACAGGAAGGGAAAGCTCAACCACCGCTAATTATTGCATGATGCTCTGCGCGAGCACTTTGGGAGCATCAGCTCACTTTATCGTCACAACAACACTTCAGGTCGGCCCGAGCTCCAGTTTCCATAAAACACAAGGATCCATGGTGAGCCTCCTTCTTTTCAGATACAGATGAACTGGATGTGGAGCCCTGTTCTAGGAGCACTCCTTTCGAGACTTAATTCCTCATGGCTGTCCCTGCTTGTGAGTGGCTGCTTTCACTGAGCTGGGATAGCTTCTGTTACTCCATGCTTTTCTCTTTTCCACTCAGCTTTAGTCTGCACATTTTTAGTAAACACACAAACACGCACACGGTATCTTTTTCCGCTTCTTCATTCGCAGGCAACACCTTTCAAGGGCTCAGAGCCCACCTGGTTGCAAGCATTGCATCAGCCGGCCAGCGCAGATGGAGGGCCATTCTGGCAGGCTGAGAGTTTCATTAGTACTCAGGGGGTTCCCAGATGCTGCTAGCTCGTGCTTGTGTGTCACCATTAGAGGTGGTGGCATGATCCTCTCATTCTTTTTATGTTGGACTGCCATCTGCTGTGCCATTTGTAAAGAAGAAAAAGACACGGCATTGTTTGGAGTAAAAAGACAGTGAACAAAGCCAGTGATTTTTTTTTTCTACTAGCCATGAGAAGGCAGCCTCTTGCTAGGGCAGATATCCTGTGTCAGTCGGGGTTCTATTCACTCTGGAGACCTGGTGAGACCACTTATTGCTGGAAGCTGAAAGCGTCACTTTATAATCAAGACACCAGCTGCTTGATGAACCTTTAGAAGCAGCAAGTCTTTTAAAGAGTGCTTGCTTGCTTCCCTGATCTCCCGCCCTCTCCTTTGAATGCTAAAGGCACTACTGTCTCTAAGATGCAGTACTCTCTCTTCTTGCTGAGCCAAATTCTCACACGTCCCAGGCTACCCTTGAATTTGCTTGGTAACCAAGGATGATCTTGAACTTCTGATCCTCCTGACTCTTCCTCCAGAGGGTTGGGATTGAAGGTGTGGGTCACCTAGAACTTCCTACATGCTAAACACTCTACAAACCAAGCTGTAACCAGTCCAAGGAAGACTGCCGTATTGGCTTTGTATTAATAGCGGCCCCCTATGTAACAGTCTTCGCTGTAGCCTGAACTCTCTTGGATGATCAGCTTCTGGACTAGCAGAGCAGAAAGACTGAAAGCCTGGTCTCTGTGTTCCTACCCTGAACTCCCCTGGGAAGCTTAGGAAATGGATGGCAAAGCCCACTAAAGGACAGTAAGATCTCANCTGTCCTGGAACTAGCTCTTGTAAACCAGGCTGGCCTTGAACTCACAGAGATCCTCCTGTCTCTGGCTCCAGAATGCTGGGACTAAAGGTGTGCGCCACCACCACCCAGCCCAGGCCCAAATCTTAAACAGAATCACAGTGCTATAGACATACGGAAACCTGTCTATGCAGAAGCACTGCCGTGGAAACTTGGTTTTTTAAAAAAGTAGCTTCCAAGGCCCCTCACCGGTAGTGTCCAATTTCTGGACTTGGGGCTAAACTACTTGTATTTTTCTGATAAAAACACAAGGGATTTCCCGGGGAAGACAGCTTTGTAAACACAGGCCTGAGGGTACTTGTCATCATTCTGGGACCACACCAAAACGGCCAAGTGAGATAAATCTGCTCTTCTCCTGAGCCTTCAACACAACATAGATCCCCTAAGCTTCAACATCAAAAACTTCCCTCAACTATCCAGTGCCTCCAGAGCCCTCCCAGCCAATTCTGAGTTTGGGTTTAGCTCTACTTTCTAAAAGGAAAACTAACATAAATAAAGCTGAGGTCAAGAAAAAAATGTTCATTCTGACAATCCCTGGCCCATGAACCTTTTCTCTTTTGCCTCAAGATTACCTTTCTTTCTCCCTAGCATCCAGTCCCTTGCAATTGAGTTCACAGACTCAGTGCCTTGCTTTATGTGCAGTGGGTGCCCAATACGTATATGAAAATGCATGATCAGTGTGTGGAAGTACGTGTAGACTCATAGTTTGGTATTCAAAGTAAAAAAGACATTTTTTACTTATACTAGGGGTGGGGTGGGGAGGAAGAATCCATTTTATGACAAAGCACTTACATTGGAGGCATATCTCAGCATACAAAGATCTCTTTACATCTATCTAGAGTAAAACTTCAGGAAATAATTGAAATTAGCAGCTCATGCACCCTGCAAGCTGCCTAATTAATGCATAGAGGATTACTGTCACTCGGATCCATTTCTGAAGTCAATGAAAGGATCCACAGAAATTTTCTTCCTTGTATGTGTATGAATTTTGCTCTTAAATGTACTTAAACTAACAAGAAGACCAAAGCAATGCTTTTCTTTGAGGCGATTTCATGTCTGGCCTGCAGGGCATTTACTAGAACTGCCTGTAGATAGATGGTTTTCCTAGGACTCAACCATCAGAGGCAGTTAGCACCTGAAGGTAATCCAAAGCAACTCAAGGAGGAATTGTAGCAGTGAGAGACAAAAAAATAAATAAAAATAAAAACATAATACCCAAGTTGTTTTCTGGCCTCCATTCACGTGTACACATATGCATGCACACCCCAAAACACACACATATTCACACTCGTAAACACACACATGCAAATTGTACACAAATGTGTATTGTATATATAGCATCAGGTGTACATGCTTGTAATCTCAGGAGGGACTGGCAGGATAAGGAGTTCAAAGTCATTCTCAATACATAATGAAAAGGCCAACATGGGCTGTCTTGTCTCAAAAAATGAAACAAATAAACAACAACAACAAAAAAAACAACTATAAACACACATACACCTAACTCTAAATTTAACTGTACCAGGCCACTTGTTCAGATGCTATCAGGTAAAGGTTAGAGAGATTTTTCATCTCTATGAAAAAATGAGATGAAGTTCACTGCTGGCTACTTGGTAGCTTTTATCCATTTAAATCTTAAATGATAAATGTTACTCCATTGTAGCCTCTCTGCCACACAAAATTTATGAATTAGGTATTTCCTTATGCTTCCTTCATGAATTTAAAAAATGACTTCATAAACTAGAGAGATGGTTCAGCAGTTAAGATTATACACTGCTCTTGCAGAAAACCCAACTTGGGTTCCCACAACCCACACCAGATGTAACCCCAAATGGCCAAGAAACATTTAAGGAATTGCTCAAAATTCTTAATCATCAGGGAAATACATATCAAAACGACTCTGAGATAACATGTTACACATGTCAGAATTGCTAAGTTTAAAAACACTGATGACAACCTATGTTGGAGAGGATGTGGAGCACTGCTGGTGGGCATGCAAACCTGTGCAGTTGCTTTGGATATCAGTATGGCGGTTTATCAGAAAATAGGGAATCAATCTACCTCAAGAACCAGCTATACCAATCTTGGGCATATAACCAAAGAATGCTAAATCATATCACAAGGATATTTGCTCAACTATGTTCATAGCAGCATTATTTATAATAACCAGAACCTGGAAACAACCTAGATGCCCCTCAATGGAAGAATGGATAAAGAAAATGTGGTACATTTACACAGTGGAATGTTACTCAGATGCAAAAAACAATTCCATGAAATTTGGAGCCGGGCAGTGGTGGCGCACGTCTTTAATCTCAGCACTCAGGAGGCAGAGGCAGGTGGATCTCTGTGAGTTTGAGGNCTACAAGAGCTAGTTCCAGGACAGGCTCCAAAGCTGCAGAGAAACCCTGTCTCAGAAAACCACAGGAAAAAAAGTAGATTTTGAAAGGCAGATAGTAACCTGGAAATGAATGTCAAATAGCATCTTTTTTTGTTTGGTTGGTTTCGGTTTTTTGGTTGTTTTGTTGTTGTTGTTGTTGTTGTTTTTGGTTTTGTTGTTGTTGTTGTTGTTGTTTTGAGGCAGGGTTTCTCTGTGTATCCCTGGCTGTCCTGGAATTTGCTTTGTAGATCAGGCTGGCTTCCAACTCAGAGATCTGACTGCCTCTGCCTCCTGAGTGTATACCACCATGCCCAGCCAAACAGCATCATTTTAAAATAATGTACAATTTAAACTGAAATAATATGCCACTTCATAACCACTATGGTGGCTATGACCAAAACTACAGACAATAGTAAATGTTGGTGAATATGTAGAGAGATCTAAATAATCATACCAGGTTGATAGAAGTCCAAAATGGCAAACTCTGCCATTTCTGAAAAGATTAAACATAAAGTTACTACATAACCAAGTAAATGCTTTGAAGTATATGATCAAAATAATAGAGAGCAGGTATTAAAAAAAAACACTTGTATAAAAGTATTCATTGAAGCACTCATAATAGCCATAATGTAGAAGGGCTATTAACAAAATACGCTATATATATATGGAATATTATTCTACAACAAAGGAATAAGATGCTGACGAATGCTGCAACATGGGCAAGTTTTTCAAACATTGTGTTTTGTGAACGAAATCGGACAGAAATGTCTAAAACAGACAGATTTATAGCTAGAACTGTCTACTGCTAGGAGGGTGGAGAGAAGATGCAGGAGATGCGGATGCCTGTTAAGAGCACGTAAGGCTTTTGCAAAGGACTGAAGCTCAGTTTCCAGTACTTTGGGCAGCTCAGAACCATCTGAATTCCACCTTCAGGGAATCCAACCCCCTCTTCCAAACTCCCTGGCATCTGCACTCATAACTGCACATGTCTCTCTCTCTCTCTCTCTCCCTCTCTCTCTCTCTCTCTCTCACACACACACACACACACATGATTTTTAAAAATAACATAAGTCTTTAAAGTATAAGAAGTGAAGACTGATTGAGCAGGTATAGAATTTCTTCACAGGGGAACAGATACACATGTTCTAAAACCTATTTTGCTGATGCTTCTGTAAGTCTGTGACAATGCTATCAACCACTGATACTTTATGTGGGTGAATTGTACGGTGTATGAATTATCTTGCAATAAAGCACTTATTAAATGGTTACATGACACTATCACTAAAGAAAGACATGTACGTAGAAAAGGTTCAAATTTTCTGTTTCATAATATAATTAAATAATTACAACAAAGGTCTGTTTTTACCTTTTTTCTCTTATTTTTGAGATTATGATTACAGCATTTCTCCCTTCCTGTTCGTCACTCTAAATCCTCTCATACACCCTTCCTTGCTCTCTTTCAAATAAGCAGCCTCTTTTTTCATTAGGTGTGTGTGTGTGTGTGTGTACATGTGTGTGAACATATATGTTCCTAAATATGGTCTGCTCCATCTGTACAATGTTACTTGTATGTGTGTTTTCAGGGCTGGCCATGTGGTATTGGATAAACAATGGTGTGCTCTTCCCTGGAGAAGGCCATTTCTCCTTGCCTTAGTTGCCTGTGCTTCTTTGTCCAGGGTTGAGGTCTCATGGTATTTCTCCTGTCCACTTTGGCATGTCTATTGTACAGAAAAAAAAGCCAACTTTAAGTGACCCTTACTAATGGGGAGCAATCAATACAGAGATTCCCTATCTAGTTTGGGGAGCACAACCTTTTTTCTTCAGTGGAAATCAATTTATTTTTCAAGCCAGCCTTACCTGACTTGTTGACAAGGACAAAGGATTAACAGGGATCTTCTCTAATATCCAGATGTGTGCTGGGAAGCACGGTGGCTTTGCAAGGACGGTAAGCTAGCTGTTATTTCTCTAGTTGCGTCCTGAGTACCACTCTTGCCCGACAGCATCCCTTGCGGTTTCCTTTTCTCCCATAACTTGGACTCCTTCTGTAATTATGCCTCCCAAACCCCCGTTTTTAGCGCTGAGCTCTTCCATGAACTTCCAACTCCTGTAACTATCTGCCTCTTGTTAATAATAAAGTTTATTAACAAACCATGTTTGTTGCCATTAAAGCCTCTGCTTTTAAAAGCAGCACTTGCAAGCATATGTTACTGCTTCTCAGGCCCAGTACAAGCCTGTGTACTTTGGAAGGCTCTATTTCAGCACAAACGTCCAGCAGGAGGTAAGGTAGCAAAAGAACGCAAATGGAGGGCAAGGATTTGCTGGTGTACTGCATCATTATTTTTGTTGGATTTCTACTTAGGATTCAAAGCAGATGCGTGGTAAAAGACAATCCCACCCTCCAACCTCTTCCACTCTTCTCCTCAGCCATAAAACAGCAGCTCTGATATTATCAGATGTGCAGACTAAAGGCCATACATTCTCCAGGTAGAGGGAGACACAGTTTGATGATAATTAACTGTTAATGTCATGAATCTATTATGGTCCGTAAAGCCCACATTGAGTTCAAGACCAGTGAAGAGGAAAAGGGCATATCTAAATGGGATTTGGCAGACAGACTAAGTTGCTCAAGGTCACCCTGATGGAAAGTAGAGGAATGATACTGAAGTCAGATGCCCAAACTCTGTCCTTCCTCTAGAAACCAAGATTCCTTCTCTTTAAAACTACCCATGGCATCTATCTAGTGGATGTCAGAATAGTAGTGACAGTCAAAAACCTCTTCAATACTCCCAAATCGTTCATAGTGAGTAAAGCCATTCCCATCCAAGGAAAAGCTACTGTACTCATTGGAGAAATCACCGAGGACAACAGCTAACTCACCAATCCATGACAATTAGCAAATAGTTCACCCTGTGTTTAAACCAAGGATGACCCAACTCCATGTGCCATTACACAGTTTTGATCAATATGGCAGAGGAAAAAAAAAGCTACAGCAAAGAAACAGAGGGACAGAATAAAAGAAAATGGGTGAGATTATTCATTTGGAATGAGTTTTGTTTAAAGCTAAAGACACAGAAATGGTCCCGAAAGACTTAAGGGAAAGGGCTGTTAAATATTGTTAGAGTCTCTAAAGGACTTAAGCTTAAATAAAACCAAGCAGGAATGTTCTCTAAAGCAGTGTATCCAAAAACTCTGATGCGGTTAAAACCATCTAGTGAGTTTTTAAACACAGGGATCTAGGTCTCCATCCCAAGAGACTGGAGTTTTTAATTGGTCTACAATGTGGCCTGGGTTTGGAGTTACTTTAAGCTTGTGAAGTGTTTCTAAAATGAATCCTGAGCTAAGAACTGTTGTGGCAAAGGAACAAACGGGTGCTTTATCTCCATGGTCTTATCAGTTGGGGGGTATTGATGCCATTGCACACTTATTGCCATAGAAAACTAGTTGAATATCAATAATAAAGTATATCCATTATCCTTAGCAACCACTGAACTGCTGATTATCAGATGTCTAGGTGTTCACAGAATCTTTCAGCCAGAAAAGAAATTAATTCTTAACTTTTGGACCATTTCATCTCCCATTAATATTCTCAAGAGAAAATGAGCAAAAATGGTATGAAAAATATTGGTTATTTCAGAATTTTTCACAACACTACAAAATATGATGAGAGAATGTTTTAATTATTAGATGAAATGTGACTTGGAATGGTTTTGGAGCTCCTGAGGCTGTGTTTGAAAATGTTCCTATATGTCTTATCAGATGATGTTCTTAGGAGCTAGCCTTGACTCTACTACTGTGAACAAACCAGAATTCACTGGGTGCATTGGGTTCCAATGTGTTCTTTATTCAGGCGACGACTTTGGGTATTCATGACTACAGCCTCCAGCTATTTCTTCAGTACTGATCATCATTTGAATCACACTGAAGAAAACTTCCACCACCACCACCACAATCATGTGTATGTTTGTGTGTGTGTGTGTGTGAGAGAGAGAGAGAGAGAGAAATACTTGTGAATGTGTGTGTGTTTTTGTATATGTGCATAGATATATAAGTGCATATGGGATTGGAAGTCAACATTAGCTGCTTCTTCTTTTGCTCTCCACTTCATATTTTGAAGCAGGCTCTCTGATTCAGGTAGACTGGATGGTCAGCAATCTTCCAGGTTCTGACTATCTCTGCCTCCTCAATTCTGGGCTTAGGTTATGTATTACCACACCCAGATTTTTTACATGGATGTTGGGGATCTGAACTCAGGTCCTTGTGCTTGTGGGGCAAACACTTTACACTGAGTTACCAGATCCCCTAAATTGAGTCTTACAAGATGGGTAACATCTCAAACATCACTCTAAACTGATGGAGCTCGGGACACAATACCCCCCAAAATACGGCAATTTAGCAACTGAGAAAACAGCAGAAGCAAGACAGCCCTCTTATATTGATATTTTATTTGTATTGTAATAAATAAAGCTTGCCTGAAAATCAGAGAGCAAAACAGCCACACCAGTGAGCCTGCCATACAGACACGCCTTCATTCCCAGCAGTCACCACTAGGCGGTGAGGGTGAGCGCCTTTAATCCCAGCGCTTCATGGAATATAAAGCAGGTGAGACAGGAACTCGCTCTCTTTTCAGCCTGAAGATTTTGTAGAGGTAAGAGCTCTCTAGTGGCTTGGCTGCTTTGCTTTTCTGATCTTCAGGTTGAACCCCAATATCTGTCTCTGGGTTTTTATTATACATGCTCCACCCTCTGACCTTCTCCAGAAGCAGGCCACAAAACCTAAGAAGGTACTTGCTCAAACACTCATGCCCCATTCTCCCTACTTGGCCTACCCTACTCATGGAGGGGAGAAAACTTTCCACACAAAGGCTAAGAATGCACACAAGTAGTCTTCCCAAATCCCTGAGTATTCATTTCTGAGGGCTCCTTAATGGCATTAATGCTTATATCAGAATTGTTGAGATGGCTCAGCAAGTACCAAACTTTCTGCCAAACCTAATGACTTGGATTTGTGCCATGGTATGGGTCTGGAGGTCAAAAGACAGCTTGTTCTTCCACCATGGCACACATGTGCTCACACACGTACACATAAATGAACCAAGTAATTAATAAAGTAATAAATGTTTTAATTTATATTAAATGAAAATGTTGTGTGTGGTGGCACATGCCTATAATCCCAGCACTTTGGAGGTAGAAATAAAAGGAAGTTCATAGCCAGCCTGGGCTCCATGAGATCTTGTCTCAAAAATACCAAAGAATACATATTAAGCCAATTTTTTAATCTTATTTTTATATGAAGTATCAGTTATAAGTCTTATAATAAGTAAGAAAATATCTTCTCCCTTCCAAAGAATAAGGTACTTTTCACAAAGTGGTTCGTGGAATCTGTAAGGTCCTTAAGAATCAAAGAACACCCAACATTGCAAGTCATTATTTGACTTTCAAGTTACAAGTCATTATTTGAACTGCTGCCCTAAAAAGTAGGGAGTGAGTTTGCGTATTTTGTTTTGCCCATCTAGCAAAGACTTTAGGAAGAAAGCAGAGGCCCATACTCATATAAGGTTTCCCCAAGTTCTATAAGTACATCAACACCCTCAAGATGGAGTTGATGTCAATGGATAATTAGAAGAGCTTTGTAGCTGGGGAGGACCTTGGATTTCCAGTTTATGTCCACCTTGCAAGTGTTGGGATTACAGGTGAGTACTACCACACTCGGTTTGTGCGGTG
>LOEQ01007802.1:60514-79528 GCA_001685075.1 Bramus lutescens | reverse complement strand
ACACAGACAGAATATTGTATACATAATAAATAAATAAATATTAAAAAAAGAACAATTAGAATTTGTGCGACAGCCAGGCACGGTGGCATAGATTTGTAATCTCAGCATAGGGAGAGTAAAGATATGTGGGTTAATGGACAGCCAATTAATGAACTCCAGGCTAGGTAGAGACCCTGTCTCAAAAATAGAGAAGTGAATTTTTCTCTCTGCCTCTTTCAGTCTTTCTTTCTAGCCCATCTGACCTGGAAGAACCACTCTCTACCAGGAACCCTTGGTGACCACACTAGGCTGACCTTCACACCTGTGCCTTGTTCAGCCCACAACATCACAGAAAGTTCTCATAATAGATGGATGGCAATTAGCACAGAGACTAAGAAAAGATGCAAAGGGTGAGAGACTTCACAGCAAGCACTCAGATCTAAATGGGATGTCTTCAATACATCTTCCCATCAACTCCCAGAAACATACGCAGAAGAGGAGGCGGAAAGACTGTACGAGCCGGAGGTGGTGGGTGACTCCAAGACAGCAGCATCTTCCAGACACAAAAGGACTGCACACATGTGACCTCCCAGAGGCTGTAACAGCACAGCATAGAACTAGTAAAGATTCAAACTTGACAAAATCCCAGGACAGAGAAGGGTAAGTGGACACGAGGTCTCACCCCTAACCAAGAAGCTATTTGCAAGTGACACCTGCTGGCGAAGGGAAAAATCTGGTTTTTTCCAACGGTGTACCACTGTGTATATCAGACTTACTCCCGGGCTGCCCCATGTCCAGGAGTAGTTAGGCAATGCAAAAGGAACTCTGTATCTTGTCTTACTTTGCTTCGTTGTGAGCTTTTTGTTTTGTTTTGACTATTTTCTCTTTTTTTGTATGTCTTTATTTTTGGTTTTTGTTTTGTTTTGTTTTGTTGTTGTTTCTGTTTTGAGAGAGAGAAAACCATTAAGTTGGGAGGGTAGGTAGTTGGGTAGGATTTGGAAGTTGTTGTTGGGGAAAGACAAACTGAAAAAAATATTTGATAAAATATTTTAAATACAAAAGAAATGTGGGTGGCATCTGAGAAAGGACACTCAAGGTCGTCTTCAAACCTTTGCACAAAATACACGCACACGCACATTCAAATCCAGGCTCTGATGTACTTGTACTCTGAGCAACCTTGAACATAAGCACAATCTTCCAAAGCCGCCATTTTCTTCTCCATCATATAGGAAGAGCAATATTCAAAGCCGAGTTTTGTTCTGAGCACCTTCGTCTTTAGTACACAGGAAGCAGTCGTTCGGGGAAGATTTGCAGCTGGTATGCTTCCTTTCTAACTTGTTCATTCATTGATATCTTCAATAACAAGGACTTAGTACACACAGATATTATGCTAGAGACACATACAGTTTCACACCTGGAAAAGGAAAGAGTAAGACACCACGGGCCTTTCCCAGGCCAGTCTCTGTCATGCCGGTCAGGTGGTATTTAAACTACTGCCAGGCTTCTGCAACCATTAGATCCCAATTGCACTGTTAAATTGCATGACTCCTTTCCTAAATGACTGAAAACAGCTTCGCACTCACTGTCATCCGCCCTTATCTCTTGACACAGAGGTCCCACGTGACTCGTCTGCAGGGTCTATTTACCTTGTCTTTTCTCTGGGACCTCTCAACATGTTTTACTGGAAACGTATTCGAACTTCCTGGAAGATGACACGATTAGAAAAAAAAAATACAGGTCTTGCTTTATTTTTCTTCTTCCACTTTCAAAAAACTAACGCCTGCCCATGTCTATTTGAATAAAATTGTGCAACCAAATCCAATCCTGTGACATTTGTGTGTTCCGCTCAATTAAGTGACAAGATACATTTGTGTGGTATTTTCTGCCAAATGGTGACAAATTAAACTGACTGAGGAGCCCATTAAGTGACTCTTTCAGCTGAACGCTTAACGGTAACCACATGTACTCTTACTTGCCATGACTTTAATTTTAAGCGAACATTTCCTACTCTCTGAGCTACTGTATTGGTTAGGGAACAAGCTATTAAAAATACGGTAACAGCTAAATTAAGTAAGCACGTTTTAAAAGGCTGCCATTGTCAACTATTCATCTGTATAGCTTTCTTGAAGCCAGGCAAAGAGGGGGGAAAGATGCCACTGAGGAACAAACGTAGTGACGGAAAGAGAAAATCAAGCTGAACAGAGCTGGATGTGGCTGCAAGTGTCTTACACACCGATTGTCTCTGAAGCTTCTTAAACCAGCTTTGGCTCCTCCTCTTCATTACTATACAAATAAAACAACACAAGTTTTCACATAAATCTGCACTGATGGAATAATCCCCCTAATCATTCCACACATTTGCACTTTATCTTTCCTGTCTAATACTGCATTTAAAACAGAGGCTCAGAAGGGTTTATGTCAGCTCCTTCTCTTTCATGAGCATCTATAATATATGTACACACACATACGCACACACACATAACACATACACACACACAATGACTAAAGGGATGAAGAGGATATGGATTTGAGAATGACAGATTCTAACCTAGGTGTTAAAGGAAGGTTATGTGGACAGTTTATTGTTTAAGCTGCACACTGAACATTTAATAAAACTCAGGGAGAAGTGAAAAACACCAAAGGAAGCTCCAGAGATGACCCAGAGGGTGCTCAAGACAGATGAGAGGTCTGGATGTGTCTGAATGCTTTTGCTCATGTGTACCTAAAGGAGAAGAACCTTGTAGAAAATTCGTATAACTTTCTATTGCCCTGTCAACCACTCCAAACATGCTGGACTTTCTCGTAACAGAAGCCAGTGGCCCCTGACTACATTCCCAGTTCCTCAACGCGGCCAATCCAGATATCTGCCTCATATAACAGCTTCTCAGTAGCCACTTCCTCATGTGGCAGTTACGGCTTGCATAGCGGAACTTTTATAAATTCACTTCAGAAAAGAGTTCCCATCACAGAACCTTTATTAAAAAACAGTCTCTTTGAATCCATTAAACGCATTAGCCCACACGTCCCACATCCCTCTCTCTCTACTCCCTGGCTACCATGTGTGTCCTACAGGTGTCCATATGTTCTTGGTGGCCTGTAAATAATAAAGTATTTCCATCCTATGTCTCTCCTAATAACTTCAAGGGTTATTAGGATGGGTGCTTCCTATCTCAAAGATCCTAAATTAAGACAAAAGTACAAGAGATGTAAGGCTAACATAAATGTGTGAGCGTGTGTGTGTGTGTATGCATGTACACATGCGTGTGTGTGTGCATCAGGCCTCAAGTCTTAACTTAAAACAAAGCTGCACATAATGTTTTGATCCCATCAGCCTATCTCTAATGAGCAGAAGGACTAACTTTTTTTTTATTGACTCGGTTCTCCCTTTCAACTTTCTTTCCTTCTATCTTATTTTGGGTTTTTCTGTGTAGCCTTGGCTGTCTTGGAATTTGCTCTGCAGAGTCACCCTTCCTCTGCCTCCCAAGTGCTGGAATTAAAGGCTTGTACCACCATGCCTGGAGCCTTTTAATTTTGTTTCATTCCTTCAAGAAAACACTGCAATTTCTGATCTCTTAGCAGAATCTAATAAACATAAAATTTATTCCATTATTAGGAGTTTCAAGTCCTTGACTCGGAATTAGCCTGTCGCAGCTGTTCCCTGTAGTTATTTAGTACTTACCTGGGAAATCTAAGAATCTGTTTTCAGCATAGTATATAAAGACATAAGACACTAAAGAACTTTGAAAAGAGAAGTCGTGCAGCTGAAACTTCTCATTTTCAGAC
Source organism: Bramus lutescens (assembly GCA_001685075.1). NCBI lineage: Eukaryota > Metazoa > Chordata > Mammalia > Rodentia > Cricetidae > Bramus > Bramus lutescens. Next base: position 75,766 of record LOEQ01007802.1, on the reverse strand, counting down.
ATCTCCATCTCTCAGAAAAAAATCAGGTAACTGTTAAAAGGATGAAATTAAAGAGAAGATGAAACGAAATTCTGTCTGCACGCGTCTTAGTCAGGGTTTCGATTGCTATGAGGAAACACCACGACCATGAGGCAAGTTGGGGAGGAAGGGTTTCTTATTCAGCTCACACTTCCACATTGCTGTTCACCACTGAAGGAAGTTGGCATAGGAACTCAAGCAGGGATGTGGGGCAGTGGCTGATGCAGAGACCATGGCGTGGGAGCTGCTTACTGCCTTGCTACTCATAGATTGCTCAGCCTGCCTTCGTATAGAACCCAGAAATTGAACCACCCACAATGGGCTGGGGCTGGGCCCTCCCACATTGATTGCCAATTGAGAAAATGCCTTACAGCTGAATCTCATGGAGGCATTTCCTCAACTAAGTTCCTTCCTCTCTGGCGACTCTAGCTTGTATCAAGTTGACACACAAAACCAGTCAGTACAGCACGGATTCATCCCATAAGTGACTGGAACATAATCATAGGTCCATTCTTCAAAATCTCAAATTTCTTGGCTTCTTGTACAATATAAGGCATGGTGGAGAAATAAAAATGAGACATCAAGCCTCTGGCTCTGGAGACATTGATGTCTACCTGGGAAGATGGAAACGGGTTGCTGGTTTTGTTTGGGAGTTTGTTGTCTTATATGGGGGCTTTTGTGACTTGGTTTCTCTGCAATAGCACAAGAATGAATTGGTTAGAATTTTTGATTTAAAACACTGCCAGCACAGGTCCATATTTTACTTATACATTTTTACTTACTTTATATTTAAAAAATACTAAAACAAACACCATGAATAAATCAGCCATCCCTAATACAAAAATACAGCTGTGTTTGCCCTGGTGCATCAGCCTCTCCCTGCCCTTCTCTCACACAGGAGAAAAACTACCTCTTGCAATTTTAAGGCATGAGTCAGGGCTGGAAAGATAGCTCATTGGTTAAGTACAGGTACTGATCCTTCAGAAGGTCCAGGTTCAGTTCCCAGCACACAGATGACAACTATCTGTAGCTCTAGTTTCCAGAGGATCAACTCCCTCTTCTGGCCTTCTTTGGATACTAAGTATGTACACAGTGCACATATGTACATGGACATACAGCCAAAACACTCATACACATAATAAAAATAAAAATAAATTGTCTTACTTAGGGTTTCTATTGCTGTGAAGATACATCATGACCACGGTAACTTTTATAAAGGAAAACATTTAATTGTGGTGGCTTACAGTTTGAGAGGTTCAGTCCATTATCATCATGTCAGGGAGTGTGACAACATGTAGGCAGCATGGTGTTGGTTACATCTTGATCAGAAGGCAACAGGAAGTGGTCCGAGTCACTGGGCATGGCTTGAGCATATATGAACCCTCAAAGCCCACCTCTGCAGTAACACACTTTGTGCAACAGGACCACACACCTACTTCAACAAAGCCACACCTCCTAATAATGTCATTCCTTATGAGTTTATTGGGGCCAATTACATTCTAACTACCATAACATAAAAATAAATAAATCTTTTGCAATGCAAGAGTTGAAAATCATCTAATTCACAACAACAACAAAAAAGGAATGATCCAAAGAGTTGGTCAATTTGAGCCAAGGATAATTGGTATAATTTTGCTATATGGAAAATAATATTTTTATGTAAATAAAAATTTAAACAAAGTTCAAACATAAAAAGATAAAAAGCAAGAGAGTCTGGATTATAGGCATGTTCTATCATCATAAAAGTTAAGACAGGAAGCTATCAGTTCAATATCAGTTAGGCTCCCAGGGGAGTTCAATGACAGCATGGGCCAAAGCATAAGAAATTTGTTTCAAAATAAATACATGCCACAAGGAATGTTTAGAAATAGGCAAAGAGTGTAAGAAAATAATTCTGCTTGAATACTTAATTTGTGTCAGGATTTCATGAGAAACAACAGAATGCATAGATAGAGGTAGAAAACTTCAAAAGTCCCTATTTCTTTATTCTGAAAGAAAGAGGGGACAGTAAAGAACTTTCATTGGAGAAACCATTGATCAAAGTAACATCTGGGGGGAATCAAGAGATGGAAAAGGTCTACTAAATTTAAGAAAAATAATCCAAACACAAAGGTTAAGTGTTAGAAAAATGTCACAAAATGGCACTTGGCTAACCTTCCAGTAGAGCTCTGCACAAAAGAGAAGATTAAACCTGGAACATTGACAGCATCACATAAGTAAACAGCCTACCACCAACAAATACTCTCGAGGTGTCTTCTTAAATATTCAGTGGTGCATACTGAAATAAACACAAATGTAAAATCATAAAAAGTTAAAGACTGTGCCAGGGGTATGAAATTAAAGGGTTGATAGGTACTTGCTTGGCATGCTCAAGAACTCAAATTCGAAGCTTAACACGCATCTTTCCTGCTGTGCTTTGAATGCAAAGTGTCAACCACAGTCTCCTGTGTTGAGCAAGGAGTCCCCAGCCTATGGGAAGTCCTGGAAACTTTAGTAGGTGGGGCCTCCTTGGAGGAAGTAGGTTCCTGGGGACATAACTTTGAAGGTTATACCTGGCCCCTAGTCTACCCCTTTCCTTGCTCTCTGTCTCCAGTACAGCATAACGTGAAGAACCTCCTGACCATATTCCCACTGACGTGATGTTCTGCCCAAGTACCAATGGCCAAATCACCATGGACTGAATCCTCTGAAACTGTGAGGCAAAAGATAGCTTCCCCCTTGAAGTTGTTTTCTTGTGTGTTGCTCATAGGTATCTAAAAGTAAAACACATCCCATTAAAAAGTCAAAGAACACTCACTGGGCAAACTCTGATAGTTTGCACAGGTCACCATATTTATGTCAGGTGATGGAGAATGTAAAATTCAGCTAAATTGCAATGTATAAGGCAAATATTAATTTCCCCAAATCAGTATACTGTGTAGGTAGATGAGTAAAATGGAAATAAACTGAAAATATTTTTCAAAGTCCTGGAACAAGATCATTTCACTGATATATCTTTACATATTGTCAAAACATACTAAGTGAAAAAATACTTAAGCTATGTCCTTCATGAATATTGATGGGATTATCTCAACAAATTTCTAACAAACTAGATTCAATTAACATATTAATAGGACTGTAATATTCATTCCTGGAAAGCAAGGATGGTTCAACTTATGAAAATCAATCACTGTAACACAGCACATTACTAACATGAAAGGCCCGAACCACCACACAATCTTCTTACTTAGTGCAGAAAAGGCTTTTTAACAGATCCAACAACTTTTTATGATCATACACATACATAAACACACACAGACACACACACTCAAAAGTAGAAGTAGGAAGACACCCCTCACAATATAATAAAGGTCATATGCTCCTTCTGATCCTTCAGCCGATAGCCTTTAAGATACCAGTCCACTTGGGCGTGGTCTCTTTTGCTTTAAAAAGAAGCGGTACCCCATGCCCTCTCTCTCTTGCTTCCAGCTTCCTGCTGTTAGACTTCGTTCCTGATCATGCAGAGGGCTGTTGTCTGGGACAGTGATCTGTTTTTTCCCCTTAAATAAATAACTCTTTTATTAATCATAATTCCAAACTGGTGTGGGATTGTTTTGTGACTTACACCTTCAGTCATATATGAAGAGGTCACAAATAAAATGTCCAAGACAATAAAATGAAATAAAGATTTATTTGGATTAATAGTTTCAGTCCATCAAGAGCAATCTCTTGTTTCTGAGCCACGATGAGACAGAGCATCATGGGGAAAGAGCAAGTTGCTGACATCATGGAAGCCATAAAAAAAGAGATTGTGGGTGAGGAAGGAGAGAGAGGTGGAAAGAAAGAGAGATTGGCTGATTGACTGATTTTGAAAGAGAGTGTCCAGGGACAAGATATCACCTTTAAAAGCACACATACACCCCAGTAACTTCCTCCAGCTAGGCCCTACCTCCTAATAACCCATTTTGCTATGATTTATCAAGGGAATAACCCACTGATAAGATTAGCACCCTTAAGATCCAATCACCTCTCAATGGAATCAACATCTGGGCCAACATCTTCAACACAGGAGTCTATAAGGACATTTATATTTACATCATATCAACGGTTAATATTGAAAGACTGCAAGTTATTTTCTCCCTATGATTAGAAACAAGGAAAGAATGCCTTGTCTGGCCACTTCTACTCAACACAGGATGTTCCATTTGTCCTGTACAGAGAAATTAGACTGAACAAATAATAGCATTGCAAGTTGGAAAAGAAAGTCTAACTCTCTCTGTTCAGAGACAACATAATCTATATCTAGAAGCTCTTGAAAGTTTGCCACTTAGTAAAATCCTATTACAGATAATAAATTCAAAAGAGTCTCAGAATACAAAATCAACATGTAAAATTCATTTCCATTTTTATATACTATTTGTGAACAATCTGGGAGTACATTTCAAAACCTGCTCTGTTTACACTGACAATAAAAACTACTGAAATAATCTGAAATAAATTTAGTCAAGGAGCCAAAAGGCTTGTATACTTCAGACCACAAAACACTACTGAAACAAATTAAAAATGACATAAATAAATAAAAAGAACATCCCATATATCCATGTACTGGAAAAGCTAATATTGCTAAAATTATACTATAAAAGCAATAATCATGTTATATGCAACATCTGTCAAAATCTCATTGATGTACTTTGCGGATACAGAAAAATGCATTCATGTCAAGTCTTAGTGTGCATATCAAATACATAAATTAATATTGAAAAAGAACAAAGTAGGATGCTTCCATGTTTCCTTGTTTCAAGAATAGCTACAAAGATGCCACAGTCAAAACAGTGTATCACTGGCAGATAGACAGGCTTATGGACCAAAAGAAGCAAATGCAGAGTCTATGAACAAGCTCTGTGCACTAACGAACAGCCAAATGATTTTTTTCACAACTGCCAGCAAAAGAATAGTCTCGTCAACAACTAACACTAAGAAAACTGAATATCTATATGCAAGAGAACAAAGACGGATGGATCCTTTTGTTACATCATGTGCAAAAATCAACTCAAAATGGTCTCAAAACCTAAGACTGTAAAAGTCTTAGAAAAACATGGGAGGAAAGCTTCATCACAGTGGGTTTGGCAATGGTTTCATTTATTGTTGTACGAGTTCTAATTGGTCTTAATAATAAAAAAAAAATCCAGATCCAGACATCGGGGTAAATGTTCAAAGATCAGAGACACAAAGGAGCAAGCCACAGCCAATTCTTACCTTGCTAACTCCTTAGCCGAAAAAAAGAAGCATGTTCCTGTCTCCTCCAGCCTTATGGACAAGTAAAGAAGTCACAAGTACTGATATGCAAGAGACAAATCTTCGGGGCTTAGAAGATGACAAAGGAGATATCTTTTTATAATTATTTATTTTTTGCAGTTAATTCGTTCACTGATTCCTTAACTCAAGTATTTATCTAAGATCCATTTATTTAGGAACATTTAATGGAAACCAAGCAAAAGGCAACTCAGTCCTTGTCCCCAATGAACCAGCAATCTCTTGTCTGTGACCATAAAACCATGTAGGAAGACTATTTTAAAAGTCTGGGTTCAAGTTCAACAGGACATACAGTAAGCAGGACTAGAAATCTTACCAAAAGTAGAAAGTGCAATGTACACTTTGAGTTAACATACAGCAATACAAAGACTTGTTGAAGATGAAAAGAAGAAAAAATAAAGATTGTATCAGGGAAATGGTCCTTCAAATGATTTTTTTTACAAGCAGTAGATATTTAAACTGCAAAATTTTGGTGAGTATTTTTAAGCGCAATCTTTCTAAAGTAACTTGTGTGCTCTCTCACCTTCTGAAAAGGCATCCATAAAACAAACCCAGCTAACGACGCAGCATCATGAGCACAACAGTCAGGTACCACACTGTGTGTGCCTCAACCCCACCCTCAAGAGCGAGGCTAGGAACATTTCCCCTAAACCAGGCCCAGATTTCTTGGTTTTTCATTTTTGAATGGTTTTCTCCAGCTTTTTATAGCTTTTCTCTTGAACACATGAATTTTAGAGCTGTAAGGAACCATGTGAAGATTAACTGGCTCAGCCCACTAGCTTTTCAGAGGAGGAAGCCATGACCCTTTCTCCACCAAGGTAAGAGGGCTCTAACTCTGCTGGTTTAATGTAGTAATATGCCTGCTGTGAGCTGCTTGTCTCTCTTTTCTTATTGTCTGTTTCTAACCTGACAACCGAGAAGCCAGATAAGCAACCAAAATCATACCAAAAGTAACTGTATCTCAGTGAGGAACTATCTGAAGAATTGGGAGTAAGTGTTTCAATGTTCTCTGGGTCCATACACTGTGCTGACTTGGAAGGATCTTTTCCAGTCTTCCTGTTGGGGAAGGCTCACCCTGCAACAGGAAAGCTCGCAAGCCTTTCACAGGAAGAATGCTAATTCTCTGAGAATGAGGGACTCTCTTCTTACATGCGATGCAGTGAGCTATTCCCTAACTTTGAGCCTTGATTTCTCACTAAAAAAACACCAGAATGAACTCCACCTGGAAGGGTGATTGACATTAAACCTGATCACATGTTTAAAAGAATGTTCCAAAGATGAGACTGTCTTTCTTCTACTTTTGTTCAAAAGACAAAACCATGTTTGCAAAGCTAACACAATGTATACTTATATGCAGCTCATCCCAGACTGGGTACATTCCTACTTAAAGCAACAGTGTCTCCTCTGTAGGGTTTTTCAAAAGTTGATGTCATTAGAATCACCAAGGGGCTTTTAGAAGACTAACAGTTTATTTTCTTTCAACAGATCTCCTGGGCTGTGGGAAGTATATACAGGAACGTTTTGAGAGATTCCCACACTATTCTCTTAACAGTCTGAGCTGGATCCAATGTCTCAGAGAAATCCTCAAATCCAAGGTGATCCTCCATACCTGTCTGCATAGATTAAAACTCCTAACAGGAACTAGAGAGATGGCTCAGTGGGTCAAATGCTTATTGCACAGTTATGAAGATCTTAGATCAGATCCCCAAAACTCACATAGTCAAAGCAGGGCATGGCAGTGCATGACAATAACCCCGGAACTGGGGGACAAAGACAGGTCCATCACAGGGTCACACTTGACCAGTCATTCCAACCAAAGGGGCTGGCTTCAGAGGCTAAGTAAGAAACACACACACACACACACACACACACACGCACGCACACACACAGGCAGAGGAGAAGCAATTAAAAAAGACATCCTGACCTCAAGCTCTGGCCATCACACAAGCCCACGTGGTTAAGCACACCTGCACACAGATACACATATGCATACATGCATACAACACCTAGAAGCCCCCAGTGTCCACTGGGGAGACTCCAGGCTGTTTTCTTTTGTTTCCACACTGATATCTTTGGGACTCCTCCTTCCTCAATTCCTGATTCTCTCAAAGTACTTGACAGTGCCTAATGGAACTCTTATACCAAATTCACATACTAGAACAGTGGTACTAATTGTGAAAAATGTGATAATATTCCCATATTTGCCAGCAAAAAAAAAAAGCTGTAGTCAAGCTCTATGGGGGGTCCTATCAAGACCCTTTAAGACTCAAATTGGTCATTCAGAGTAGTTGAATAGTTTTTGTGTTATTTCTAGCCTCATGATTTAGAGAATTTACCCCCCACAGCACCTAAATTTTAAGGGTGAAAATAGCTTAGAACTTCTGAAAAAACATACAAAGAATTATCTGGTAAAGAGCTTATGTAATCCAATGAAAAGGTGGCGATAAATTTCAAATGTTCGTTTCACAAATGCAGGTACACAATTGACTAGGATTCTTAATATTACCAAGTAGGGAGAACCTTAAACAATGATATTTTACTTCACTTTCACTAACATACCTAATCAAAAGGCTTTAATGTCCAGCCAGTAGTGGCTAGTATNATGCCCAGCCAGTAGTGGCTAGTATCAAATAGTGCTGCAAGGGTAAGGGTTGGTGACTGTATTGGTTACTTTTCTCACCACTATGACAACATCCACTGCGTGAAGGGGAGACTTTGGCTCACAGTTTGAGAGCAAAGTCAATCATAGTGGCGGAAAATCCGTGGTCCAGGAGCTAGAACCCATAATCAGGAAGGAGAAATCTGAATGCCGATGAACAATTCGCTTACACCTTTACAGTCAGTCCTGGACCCTATGAAATGGTGCCCCCCACAGTTAGGCTTTGGTCTTCCCACCACCAATTAACCCCACCTAGACAATCTCCTATGGAGTTGCCCCGAGATTTTTTTTCTCCGGCATGAATCTAGACCTGTTACGTTGACAGTGCTATCAACTATCACAGTCTCTGCCTTGTCAACTTCATACCCAAACATAATCCCTCTTAAGCCATAACTTCCTTACTCCTTGCCCCCATAACCTCGTGGCCATCTCAAGACACAAAATGTGTTCAGTCCAACTTCAAATGACCCCTTGGTCTTACAGTTTCCACGGTGTTCAAAAGTTTAAATGCAGAGTTATGAAACTGAGTCAATCTCTTAACTGTGAGCCTTAATAACATTTTTTTAAAAAAGCTAAATACTTCCAACATAAAATGGCACAGCACAGACACTCCTATTCCAGAAAACAAAAAGACTTGGGCATAGAAAGTAAAGATAGGGACAAAACAAGACTGACATCCACAAGGACAAACACAAACCCTGCAGCTTCATGTCCAGCATCGGAGGCTCATAAAGGAGTAATCTTGCTGCAAATCATCCAGTCCCATTCTACTCCAGCCCTGCCTCACACACACACACCTCACTTTGCATCCTTCCACTCTGTGTGCAGCTTTCTTGGGCAGACATCCTATGATCCTAGCATCTCTAACATCCCAGGGTCTCCACAGAAACTTGGGCTTTGCCTTTACAGCTTCACACACTGAATTCTCAGAGCTTCCTTGCAGAGAATCTAACCTCGTCACACATGGCTTGGTTTCAGTGGCCTTCTGGGACCTTGGGAAAAGCCTCTATTACTGTCTCAGTCATACATCTATCACGTCTGGGAGACTTGTTTGACACATACTACATTTCCGAGTTCTCATATTAACTTGATATATTCCCTGCCCCCTTGGACCACAGTTGCATCAGCCTCTGTGTACCCTCCAGGCTAACCATGTCCCATGAAGAACTGCTTACAGAATTCTAGGGTCTTCTAGAGACAAGTTTCAAACTCTTCCATAACTCTTCCCCTAAACAATTCCAAAGATCCAAGACCCAAATTCCAAACGGCCAAGTTTATCACAGTCATGGATCTACTTTTCATACCAACTTTTATTAGTTCCTGTCATTTCTTGTTATTTTGACAAAATACCTCCTGAAAGCAAATGAAAGGATTTATCTTGTTTCGCAGTTGACAGGTAAGTTCTTCATCCCAGGAAAGTCACAGTGTTAAGAGACGGAGACAATTAGTCTCACTGCATCCACAGTAAGAAGGCAGGAAGATGGTTGTCGATGCTTGGCTCATCCCTGATGGGGTCACATGTGCCACAGCCTTCATGCGCAGTGAGAAGACAACTCTATGCAGCTCATTCTCTCCTTTCTCCTTTAAGTGCCTTAGCTAGGTTCTCTACTGTTGTGATAAACCCAGCGGTTGAAACCAACTTGAGGAGGAAAGAGTTTGTTTCAGTTTATGCATCCCAGTCACAGCCCATCGTGAAGGGAAGGCAGGGCAGGAATTCCTGGAGGCAGGAACTGAAGCACAGGCCTTGGAGGAATACTCCTTAGTTAATTACTCTCTGTGGCTTGCTTAGCCCTCCTCTGTTATACATTCAAGGGCACCTGTCCAGGGAGGGCCCTTCCACAGGCTTTCCTTCAGCTTATCTGATGGGTAAATTGTCCCCACTGGCATTGCCTCTTCCAAGATGACCCTAGCTTGTGTAAAGTTGCCAAAACAAAAAAGAAAACTAGTGCTAGCTAGTGTATATGAATTCTGGGGTTTACACTCGGGTCCTCAGGCTGGTGTGGCAAGCCACCAAGTGTTTTTACCTGTTGAGCCATCCCTCAAACCACGGAATCATGCCAACCAGAGTCAGGTTTTGTCTTGCAGCATCCATAAACCTAGTCTAGAAACTCTCACAGACTTGCCCTGAGATTTGCCTCTTAAGTGACTCTAGATTCTGCTAAGTTGATAATCCCTATTATCCATCATGCTGCGAATATGAAAGACTGAAAATATAAAAGACTGGTGGTGGAAAAACAGAAGTCTCTAGGGAAAAGCTAAATGTTTTTAATAGTAATTCTACTCACAGGACTCAGCCTAAGAGAAATAAAGCCACTGTCCCCTCGAAGGCCTCTACAGGAATCTTCATGAAAGAATGATAGACTAAGTTGTTCTTATCTGTGGAACCAGACGAACACTTAGATTTCAGATAGTTTTCTCATATTTAACATATTTGCTTACACATAATGATATATGTTGGAGAATGGCTCAACCCTAAACAGAAAATGTGTTTATGTCTGATATATTTTACATAAAAGGTAATTTTATAAGATGTATTTACTGCAGTATTTAACTGTCATATAAGATAGCATACGGAATTGCTTTCCTATCAACATATGATAGCTCAAAAAATGGTTGGATTGGGGAGTATTCTGGACTTTGATTTTTGGGTTAAGACAATTTACCTATATTTACAACAGCTAAAAGTAGAAGCTCTTCAAATGTCTTCCAGCCATTGACTGAATAACCCCTAAAGGGTATGCTAATACAATAGATTCTGTTCGGTAGAAAGAGGACTATCGATGCAAACTGCAATATTGATGAACCTAAAAATTGTAATGCCAAGTGAAAGAAGGCACACATACATATTCTATGTTGTATTGTTCTATTATATGAAATTTCCAGAAAAGGCAAATCTACAGAGACAGAAATCAGATGTATAGTTGAGACCAGAGAGCAAGGGTAGGTGTTGGTATAGACTGGAAACTTTGAGGGATGCTGGAAACATCAAACATTGTAGAGATAGACACACAACACTCTCACTCAAAAACAGCAGGAATCTATATACTTTCAGGATACTTACAACGAGTAAATTTGTGCCATACAGATTATATCTTGCTAAAGCTGTTAAGCAACAAAAAAAAAGATGAAAACTGTAGAATTATTGTTTTCATTCCCATTCCTTCTTCTATCACTTCTCTTGCCTCTTTAGCAGCAACTCAAGTCTACAGGAATCTGCTGAGATGGGACCTTCACTTTGGATGAGCACTCCATTCTCTCTTAAATTCTCCTAAATATTTATGGATTTGTGAGTAGAGTTAGAACTCCAACTCGCCTCCCTTTAAGAACCCATTTCCTCTTTTGGCACCAGCCACTCCTATATCTCTTGGTTCCTTTTGCTCATTTTTACCCTACCTCTGGTTTTAGTTCAGTCCTTCCTCAAAATATAACGCAGACACAAAAACCCCAAATATTAGTCCAGAACCCAGGCCAAGAACTTCATTCAAATTGACACCATTTGGCTTCCTGTTAGCTCTGAGGTGGGTGGAGTTAAGGCAGTATCTCAGGAAAAATTTCCACTCTCCTAAAAGCATGGAAAATTTTTAAACATTTTCAAACCCACACACAATAGTAACTATACTTTAATATTAGTTGATTGAAAAAACACAGAATGACAAAACCCTACTATGATAGCTTAAATGTTCAGTAAATTTGCATTTTATTCATCATAACTATGTTGGCATTTATCAAATACAAAAATCTGCTATTCAAAGCAGGCAGAAATATTTGAAAGATACTTCTGTATTCTAAAAAAAAAAATGCAGGATTTGCTTCAAAGTAAGTCCTTCATTTCTTTGGAAAGACACAGTCCCTTGACTTTGAAGTAGAAGGTTGTGGGTTAGTATGATAACAAGGGGATGAGTTTACAGACTGAAGAAATTCCACATAAGGAAATATTGTAATAAAAGATCTTTTAAGTTGTTCCCTAGAAGTTTAAGAGAGTAGTGAATCTTTGGTTTCTACATTTTTTCATTATTGTTGGGAAGGAAGGGAGGGAGGGGAAGTGAAGGAGGGAGAGAGGAAGAAAGGGAGAAAGGAAGGGAGGGAGGAAGGGAGGAAAAGAAAGACCCAAATCTGCAGAGACATTTTGCGGGAGTAAAACTTTGATTGGTAGAGTTGCTAAACATGAGTCCAGACCACCACTGCTGCTTGGTACCCAGGTCTGGAGGTCGGCAGACATCCTGGCTACTAGGAAGAGATAGCTGCTATAAGAAAAGATGGTCTCTGATGACATTCTTTTATTGCCTACTTTCAGACAACCACAAGAACTACAAATGAGTTTTGGGGACATTACAAGATCCCAAGCAGCTGAACTAGTATACTTCTACCTAATTCCCACAGGACAGTCCCACTTGGTCGCCAGTTCAGAGGCTAATTGTGAGACTTAAACACTAGAGTAAAACAATTACCTCTTGACAGTTTACAAAAAACACTCTCCTGCACACACATTTTTTTAAGTGCTATCAATCCAGCCCGACAGTGTGGGTCACCATCACATCAAATAAAGAAGTCTCATGGGAATATCTAAACTCAGGGCTCTCAGAGTGCACGGTATTGCTTTTGCTTTATACAGGGGCGAAAAACAGACTAAAACATAATCAAGGCATCAGCAACATTCTAGTTAAGTTTATGAGACTTTGTCAGCCATAGACAACACCTCAGAAGTCAGAGAAGTGAAACAGTTTCCCACAGCTTGCACAGTGCCACTAACTTTAAACTACTATGGTCTCTCCATAGCATAAACATTTAATCACTCATACAACAATATTTATCGGCAATTTAGATTGTGTCGGTACCTTGCAACAGCCTGATATCAGTAACCCAAGCTTAAACAGACTCAATTTAACTGGGATGAAAATCTCCCCCATGGAAAGATTTTGACTTGTGGCCATTTTGGTTTGTGGGTGTTATTAAATGGATAAATACTTTACATTTCTTAAAGAACAAAAGCAGATTACCCTGCAGGGCATGAACTATACACACAAATCATCTGCCTACATGACTTTTAAATCTATTACCAAATACACACAGAAGTCCCTTTGTGGCATTTTTTTTTCATTCCAGAATGTAGAAGATAAGGCAAAGGCTGCAAGAGAAACTATCCGAGTTCAGATGAGCTATGATCTGGCTTAAAAGTCATCATGGGAAGGCTGCAGCACAAGAATGTGTGCACCCCAGGACAGCTATGAATGTAGCCCAAACAAACTGCAAACAAACTTGAAATGTTTTTGATTTGTTTCTTTAAAAAAAAAATGTCTGTGTAGTTCTCAAGCATCAGCTTTGTAGACGACAATGTGGCACCACAATGTCAAAAGTTTGGGCTTGCCTACAAGGTCATAAAGAAGGTACCCACTGCCGGGTGGTGGTGGCGCACACCTTAATCCCAGCACTCAGGAGGCAGAGGCAGGCAGATCTCTGTGAGTTGGAGGCCAGCCTGGTCTACAAGAGCTAGTTCCAGGACAGGCTCTAAAAAAAACTACAGCGAAACCCTGTCTCAAACCAAAACAAAACGAAACGAAAAGAAGGTACCCACCTTCACTGCAGAATATCACTGAACAAAGAAAGCAGGTCTATGAGCCTTCCACACCTGGCTGTACCCCGCAACAGCTGGCACAGCACATGCTAACTTCTCTGCACTTTTTTTTTCTTTCATGGAATGTGAAGTGGGGAGTGTACAACCTTCGAAACTCTCTTCTCAGTCGGGGTCCCAGTGAGAAAGAGAGTGCACACTCGGCAATTCCAGGAGAATGTTTCAGGGCTGTGGGCTTGGACAGGAAACCGCAGAGGAGAGTGTGACAGCAGGAGAAGAATCTCTATCCTGGGCTCACATAGAGGAAGGAAGGGGAACCAGGCCAGGGGATAGTGGTTGGTTAGCAAGGCGGGCTGGAGAGGATGAACAGTCTAGAAGCACAGTGAGACTTCCAGGGCTGAACTGAATGCAAGGTGGGGTGAGGGTGGGGAGTGGACATCCTTGTCTTGTTTCTGATTGTAGTGGACTTTGGCTTTTCTTTGCTTAGAAAGATGTTGGCTGTCGACTTCCTATCTTTATTATACTGAGATATATCCCCTGTAGTCCTAGATTGCTTTTAGGACTTTTATCATGAAGGGATATCAGCTTTTGTCAAAGTCTTTCTTCATCTAATGAGATCACCATGTGTTTTGTTTCCTTGAGTCTATTTATATGGTGGATTACATTTAATGACTTACATATGCTAAACCATCTCTGTATTTCTGAGACTAAATGAAGGAAATAAAGAGGATACAAATAGGAAAGAATGAAGTTCAAGTACCCTTATTTGCAGAAAATGTAATTCTATACATAAAAGATCCTAATGAATTCACTAGAAATCCCCTGCAGCTGATAAACACAATCAGTAAAATAACAGGCTAGAAAATTAACACATACAAATCAGTAGCCTTCCTATATACAAATGACAAGCACACTGAGAAAGACACCAAGCAAGCAAGTCCATAGCCTCAAAAAACAAAATCTGTGAAAGACTTGTACAGTGAAAACCTAAGTCTGAGAAGAAAATTGTAGAAGGTATCAAAAGATATAAATATCTCCCATGCTCTTGGTTTAACACTGTAAAAATTGCCATTCCATAAAAAGCAATTTACAGATTCAATGCAATCCTCCTAAAATCCAAATGCATATCTTCAGAGAAATTGAAAAATTACTGAATTTAATACGAAAATACTGGATAATAAAAACAACCCTGAACAATAAAGAATGGTTGGGTTAATTAGCATTTTAAGGTCTGGTTTCCTGAGTTCTCCATATATTTTGGAAATGAGACTCCTGTCCGATGTGGGGTTGGTAAAGATCCTCTCCCAGTCAGTAGGTTGCCTATTTGTCTTAATGACAATGTCCTTTGCTTTACAAAAGCTTCTCCGTTTTAGGAGGTCCCATTTATTCAATGACGCCCTTATTGTCTGTGCTGCTGGGGTTCTACATAAGAAGTGGTCTCCTGTGCCCATGTGTTGTGGACTATTTCCCACTTTCTCCTCTATCAGGTTCAGTGTGTTCAGACTAATATTGAGGTCTTTAATCCATTTGGACCCAAGTTCTGTGCATGGTGATAGACATGGTCTACCTTCATTCTTCTACAGGTTGACATCCAGTCATGCCAGCACCATTTGTTGAAGATGCTTTCCTTCTTCATTGTATATCTTTAGCTCCTTTGTTGAAAATCAGGTGTTCATAGGCTTGTGGGTTAATATCCAGGTCTTCTATTCGATTC
>LOEQ01007802.1:40050-58420 GCA_001685075.1 Bramus lutescens | reverse complement strand
TGGGTGGAGGGGAGGAGGTGGAAATTTTTAATAAAAATAAATAAATAAATAAATGAAAGAATGGTTGGATATATTACCATCCCAGGTTTTAAAATAAGCTTTATAACTATAGTAATAAAATTGTATCATAAAAACAGAGAAACTGGTCAGTGGAGTAGAGCTGAGAACCCATATATAAGTTCACCCTCTTTGAGCCTACTGACTTTTAACCAAGAGGCCAGCAATACAGGTTCGGGGATCATGGCAGAACAGGTGGAGCATCTAGATCACAGGTGGTCGATGAAGACTATGATACACTGCTTTCCAGGCACAGCAGGGCAGTTGCACATGTGAACAGCTGTGATGGTGTGCACAAGATCAGCACAGGCTCGGGCCAAACAACATTACAGCTTGGGGAGGGAAAGGTGGGCATGGAGCCCTCCCTCCCTAAGGAACTGTTGGAAACTGACAGCTGCTAGGGAAGGGGCATTCGTTTTCTTTAAGAGTGAAAATCCTAGTGCATAGACCACCCTCCACGGAAGGCCACACATCCCAGAGTACATGAGCAGTATAAACTGTACCTGATATATTTAAGAAACAAGATAACAAAGAGAGAGAGAGAGAGGATACGAAGTTGGGTGGGTAAGGGAAGTGGGATGAACCTGGGAGGGATGGAGGAGGGGTGAATATGATCAAAATGAATTGAACAAAATTCTCAAAGAGAAAATGAGGCAAAATAAGAAATACAAAATAAAAACATTTCAAGAAGAAACAGAGCAAGTACAAGTTGGCCCTATAGAGACACAGGGACGGCACACCCTCCCTTCACCACTGGCAGGTTCTCCCTAGGACCTCTGTTGCAGCATCCACCAGAACCCAGACTATGGGTTAGTTTTCAGAAGAAAAATGACTGGAGAAGAGTGGCGATTAGATGCTAGATACGAATTAGATGGAGATACGAATTAGAGCAGCCTTTCCCGTTTTACATGCTCCAGTAGTTGAGAGTTCATGGGTCACCTTGACCTAATGTAGGCAAAACTAGAACTTGTAGGCAAGTAGGAATCGCTGTGGACCTTCATATACACCAAGGTCAGCTCCAACCTTCTCAACATCAAAATGATTCAAAAGGAGATAAATAAAATGTTTATGCCAGCCAAGGACTTCATGCCCTTAAATAAGTCTCCATGGCTAGATTAGTAATATGATTTGCAACGCTAAGATACATGATTCATCATGAGTAGATTTTTTTTCATTTCCTTCTCTGTGAAACGCAAGGATTAATTAAGATATCAGATCTAAAATAGACACTACTGTGTCTAAATCAGACACAACAGCACTTGTTTCCAGAGCCTAAGTTATCCTGGGTACCAGATTGGACTCCCTAAGCCTTTCCTCATCTAACATGGGAACCTTAGAACCTACTGTGAGGGGCTGTTACAAAGATTAAATAAGATGTTCATCGTGCGGCACAGGATTTGGCTAGTAAATGCTAATGTTTATTATTAACCCCACATTGGGCAATTACTTAACAGTTCTTGGAAGTCTGTTAATAACTTTGACCCGAGCTGCTTTCCTTTGCCTTCATTCCGACTTTGGAAGAAGCCTTTTTTGCTTCACTTCTGGGGTTACCCAGAATGTTACATGCCGATCAGCAATTTATACCGAAGCAACACATTAAATGAATTTGTTTGAAGATTTATCACCTCAGACAAGATGAAATTAATAGCTTTCAGTGAGAAAAATTGTTCATTTTGCAAGCACAAGTCTTTTGCATTGAAAAGAAAATATCTAAATAAAATATCAATCAACACATAATGCCATGTGAGAAATGTAATTTAGAGGAAAGAAACTTTGGCTTTTATCAAAGAGCTTTACTTTTGGTTCATGTCTTTTATGGCTATATAATCCCATTTTTTAAAAACTTGGGGGACTTTTCTTTGATCTGTGCGTACATTGAGATGTTATGAGGGTGGCCAAAAGGTACCATAATTGCAAAAGAGAACATGAAAGTACAAAACAATGATAATATGCTAAATCCAAAATGAGGAGTGGGGAGGACATATAGAAAGGACCCAAGATTAAAAGATACTTAATTGATCTGCATCTATTTATCATGTTTTATCTGCATATATTTATTCACATTTCCAAAGTGGCTGTTTGTGCCTGGCATTGGGCTTGGACTTATATAGATGAATCGTTTTGCTCCTGAGGGCACTGATCCTGTCATTGGAGCATCCAAGCTCTCCTAGAGAGACTCATACATAAACTTACCCATCTGGAGAGTGTGATGGGCATTGTGCCATAATACGAACAAAACAATATGGGAACATGAATTCAGGAGACAAAAGAGTAAATTCATTAATTAGCCTTGCAGAGTAACAAACCATTCTAAAATCTGTGGCTTCAACAAAAGCTATTTATTCAACTCACCATTTTGGTCCAAGCAGGTCTGATTCATCTCATCTGGGTTTTATTACATGCTGTTGGTCAAGTGATAGATCTTCCAGTATCTGAATAATTTATGATAACCTCATTCATGTAATGGGCAACAGGCAGCCAAGGAAATGAGATATATATCTCCTATCCAGCCTGGCCTTCTTCCCAAGGTAGCTAGCATCACAGGGTCCCCAGAGCAGCAACTGGAGACAAGGGCATCTTTTTCAAGTCATATCATGTTTGTCAAAATTCTTTTTACCCAAAGCAATTTATAGGGCCAAACCTAGAGCCCATGCGGAAGGGCAAGAAAGTCGTACTTTTTTATTACTTAATTTATTTTTTTAAAAATCCTTTCTTATTTTACATACCAATCCCAGTTCCCACTCTTTACCCTCCTCCCGCTCCCTCCAAATTCCCCCACCACCTCATCCATCATCCACTCCTCAGAGAGGGTAAGAGTTGCTTGGAAAGTCAACAAAGTCTAGCACATCACCTTGAGGCAGAACAAAGGCCCTCCCCACTATATGGAGCAAAGTATCCATCCAAAGAGAATGGGCTCCAAAAAGTCAGTTCAAGAGTAGGGATAAATTCTGGTCCCACTGCCAGTGGTTCCACAGTCTGCCCCAGCCATACAACTGTCACCCACATTCAGAGGACCTAGTTTGGTCCTATGCAGGTTCCCCCACTGTCAGTCTGGAGTCAGTAGCTCCCATTAGCTCAAGTAAGTTGTTTCAGTGGGTATCTCTCAGTGGGTATCTCCATCATGGTCTTGAACCTTTTGCTCATATTATTGCTCCTCCCTCTCTTCAAATGGACTCTGTAAACTCAGCCCAGTGCTTCACTGTGGATCTCTGCACCCACTTCCATCTGTTGCTGGATGACGGTTCCGTGATGACAATTAAAATAGTCAGCAACCTTATTATAGGGGAAGGCCAGTTCAGGCACCCTCTCCACTATTGCTTAGGGTCTTACCTGAGGTCATCATTGTGGATTCCTAGGAAGGGCTGCATGTGCCAGAATGGAAAGAACTTAGGACCATTCTCACAGCCTATATACAACAAATATGCAAGTGAGACATCTGAGAAGAGTATTCCAGTCTCCAAAAAAATCTGTCAGAGTAGAAGCTGTTCTCTGACAGAAGACTCAAGACAGGAATTAGTGTACACATAAAAATGTCTGAAGTTCAGCCAAGGTGTGGCAATAAACAGTATGTTTAGGAAAGTTCTAGAGATAGAATCAGAGTTCACCCTCTGATTTCCCATGTTGTGCAGGTATATTGGAAATATATGTGCTATAGTGGCTCCCACCGTATTATTCCCACTGTCAAGCTGTAACTCTGAGGCTTAGAAACTAACCCAGTAAGGCTTCAGAGATGTTTATGTAATGAGCCACGCAGCTGAAACCCCATTACAATGACTGCCCTTGCAGAAAAGCCTTACTGACAGAGCATCCTGGGAATAAAATCAGCAGTGACTTCATAAATCATATGAAGCAGAACTGTACTTTCAAAGTCACAGGCAAATGCTGCTGGCAGCTATGATGAAGGGAAAGAAAGAGGCCCAATAAGTCCAAACTGTGTTGTCAATAGTGTGGCTTCCGTGTCTCTTTTCATTTAGCCCCAGCTACATGATTTATGTTCAAGATCAAAGTAAATGGCCATTATCTACTTCTTTGATTGGTTTACCTATTAATTCATTTATCCATCCAAAAAATGTGTATCAAATACCTTCTAAGTGTCAATAAGAACTAGGAGAAAAGACATGGAAAAAAAATGCCAGTAAGAATCTTAATAGAGAGGGAAGAGCACACAAATATAAAGCATCATATGGTGATGGTAGAAAATAATGCTTGCTGTACAAATTACAGAAGAGCTTTGGAGGAACATCCAACCAGGGACAGCGTCCCAATAACCACTGAATCTCAAAGAATGTTTCAGAAATCAGCAGCCACTGGGAAGGCATTCCAGGAAGAGGAAACAGTTTGTACTGAGTCATGGAAGTAAGGGAAGGCATGGTCACACCCAGGAAGTATATAGAGAATAGGCAAGAGTCAACTAAAATATGATGGTCCACCATGAAACCTCCCTTCTTCAGGAGCAAAAACAGTTCCTGATTTGACTCAAGGCACATCTGACCTTGTTCATGGAACAGATTTTGGTCGCCATGTCTGATATTAGTAAGCAGGTTGTATAGCTGAGAGACAGGATGGAATTTGTTGAAGCCTCATCAAGAACGTATGTAGGCTTTCCATAAAGTTAATCTGATTTACACATCCCTTTTAGAATGGAAGGAGAGTCAAGGGCATCAGCGATTTCTCCCATCCAAACAGTTCTCTAATCCCAGATATCCTGACTGGCTGGAGAACGTAAATCCCAGGGCAATGTTGAGCATTCATGGATGCTTCATAAGAGCCAGACCTTTGACTAATATTATTTTTGATATAGTCTCATTAAATCAGCACACTACTTTTATGGAGATAGATCTATAATTACACATAATGAGGTTTGGAATTAAGGGGTGACATGTAAAGTTACAGTTGTGAAACCAGTCACATTTAGAGGAGCCTGTAACCTACCGTCTCCTTTCTGTCTCAACAGAGCTCTTTGGCCTGAGACACCAGGCTTGAGTCATACCCATTGCTCCAGGAACCTCTACCTGCAACTTCCCTGTCTATAACCACACTCATCAGACTCATTTATTCATTCAGAAATACATTTGCATCTCAGCTGGCATATGTGAGACTCAAAATATGAGACATGGTCTCAAGACTAAAGTGCTTCCATTACACTAGGGTATTCCTAAAGTCACTTATCTGTTCATTCAACTAAAATGATACCTACTGTGTGAGCAGAACTCTGTAAGGCTTGGGATGTAGGAGCAAATAATGAACTTAAAGTTCTTGCCCATCCTAATGGAATTCACAACAAGCGCATAGCAATTTGCAGCAAATGGAGGGCTGGAATTTGAATTCTCTGGTGAGTGCCTGACAGCTAAACTTCTTGGAAGTTCTACTGCTTCTTTAGATGCCCCACCACCATTGCTGCTCCACTTCTTGCCTCCACTCAAAGTCAGCTCTCAACATCTCCCTGGGACTACCCTTGTCACGATCACTAGTGACTAACAGGTCAACAAACTGATCATATTCCATCTTTACCAAGCACTCTCCCCTTAATTTCCAGAGTACAACCCTGGCATTTCTCATAACCCACTGACCATCCCTTCCTAAATATTGCTGCCTCATTTTCTTCTCTTAACTTTGAATCACGTTATCTCCCAAGGGTTTGATACTATGGCCATCAGTATTTTCTTGTCTTCTCTCTCCCACTATTTTTTTATATCATTAGAGTGAAACCTGTCTCAGTTAGGTTTCTATTTCTATGATAAAACACCATGACCACAAGCAACTTGAGGAAAGGATTTATTTAATCATATAGCTTGTAGTCTATCATTCAGATAAGACAGGACAGGAACTCAAGGCAGGAACCTAGGCACAGGAACTGGTACAAAGGCCATGGATGAGGGATGCTCATTGAATTGTTATGTATGGCTTGCTCCACCTGCCTTCTTATAGCACCTAGGATGATCATCCCATATGTGGTGTCTTAGGATTTCTATTGCTGTGAAGAGACACCATGACCATAGCAACTCTTATAAAGGAAAACATTTAATTGGGTGGCTTACAGTTTCAGAGGTTTAGTCCATTATCATCATGATGGGGCTTGGTGACATGCAGGCAGACATGGTGCTGGAGAAGGATCTGAGAGTAGAGAAGGAGCTACATCTTGATCCCACAGGCAACAGGAAGTGATCTGAGTCACTGGGAGTGACTTGAACATATACGAAACCTCAAATCCCAACCCCACAGTGACACATTTCCTCCAACAAGGCCTTACATACTCTAATGAAGCCTTACTTCCTAATAGTGCTACTACTCCCTTTGGGGGCCATTTCCTTTCAAACCACCATATGTGGCATCACTCACAGTGAACTGGGCCCTCCCACATCTATCATCAATCAAAAGACTGAACCATAGGCTTCCCACAGGTCAGTCTGGTGGGGGCATTTTAAAACTAGACAGCATACACCCAAATTTGTATCTCTAGCCTTGACTTTCTGGAATTCTAGGTTCTTATATCCAAATGTCTGCTGATACTAAATGTATCATTTAAAATACAACTCTTTCCTTTGACCACCGACTCTACTACTCCCATATCATAGTCAATAGCATCTCTTGGATTTCTTGAGCCAAAAGCACAAGAGCGATGAGCTCTCATATCCAGTCCATAAGCAAGACCTACCACTGCATTTCAAAGATACATCTTGGATACCTCTTCTTGTCTTCATCCTCACTACCCTAAGGCCATTTCAAACAACAACAATCTCTTTCCTGAACCACTGCAAAGCCTTTCAGTGGACCCCCTAGTTTTCAGTCTTGTTCCTCTGTAATTACCCAAAACACAGCCACAGTAAACTATGAGGATGGAAGTCAAGCATGCTAACCCATGCTCCAATGGCTCTACCACACTTAAATTCAAACTCTTTACCTGCCCTGAATCCCTAATAGAATATATGACTACTTTGATACTCTCATCTCCTCCCAGGTTTTACTCTAGGCTCTCCACTCCAATCACACTGACCCAGGGCCTTCACAAGTGTTCTCTTTGACTAGAACGTTCTTCTTTCTACATGCACAGGCCCTTCATGCCATTTATATCACAGTGGATTTTTGTTTTGATTTTCGCACATGTGTGCATGAATACATGTGTGTGTGTGTCTGTCTGTCTGTCTGTGTGTGTCTGTGTGTGTGTGTGTGTCTGTCTGTCTGTCTGTCTGTGTGTGTTGGGGGATTCCACATATGGAGGTCAGAAGACAGCTTGTACGAGGCAGTTTTCTCCTTCCACTATGTAGATGCAAGAGACTGAATTCACGTCACCAGGCTTGGGATAATGTATCCTTAACAGCTGAATGATTTTACCACCCTTTCATCTCTGGTTCCATTACCTCCTTAGAAAGACGTTTCATGGTCACTCACTCTAACATGCTTCTCTATTTTAACTTTCCATGTCAAACTTAGTCCTAAGTATTTGTCTCTCTGTGTATAAACTGTTTCTAGCCCATTTCATTTTATCAAAATGTAAGATCCCAGCGTATAATGTGCCTGTCTTACTTAGAAATGGCACAGATTAGGAAATCAATAAACGTTGAAGAAGTAAATAAGTAAGTCCCCTATAACTCCTATAATAAATAGGTGTCTTAATGTTTCAATAGATATTTTTAAAGACTTTATTTAACCTTTAGAAACCAGTAGCATTGTAGGAGCCTATAGCACCTAGAAAACTATCAAGAATGAAATCACAAGAAATTCATTCATGAGCAAGAAAGAATTTTAAGGACTTTTTCTGAGAACAGCAGAGACATTTTAAATACAAACATATAAAAATGCATTTCTCAAAATAAAATTCTGCAGTATATAGACATTTTGACCATATTGAGCACAGCTGGATTAGGGTACGCCCTGCAAATCTCCCATTTCTGACTAAATATTGATGGCTTCCTTTAATGTATGGTTCTGTCTGATATTCCAAATGAGAGAAACGTTCGGAAAGTAGACAGCTGTCTATCCAGCTCTCTGTTGGAAAGTGGAAAGTATCAGAGTGTTCAGCACACAGAACACTCCAGAATTTGAGTTGGAACAGAGGTCATGATGAAAATTAAAATATAAATGGACGGATGGACGATAAGAATGTCCCCCCCGCGCCCCAATAGAAGTACCACAGACATCTCCAGAGGTCCACAGCTTCTCATCTTAAGACTGGCATCCTTAGCTTCACCACAATCAGAAGAGTGACCCTTATCATATGTCTGGCCTAGAGGACAATCATTTTATGGTTGTCCTTAAGAATTCTTCAGCCACAGAAAGCCTGTTTGAAAACAAATCACAGAGTACCTGGTTTTTATTGATAGAAGAGCTAAAAACATTCCAATTGTTTGCAACTAGAAGCTAAATGACTCATAGCTCCTTCAGGAAAGGTCATACCACACAGGAATTAATGGTCATACAATATCTTTAACTAAAAAGTCTAATATGTGAATAAAATATCCTGATACTCTCTGCTAGATAGCCCTGGAAGAAGGGTCTATGTCTTTATTCAGTTTTGCATCTTTAATACTTAAATGTATAGCAAGCAAAAAAGAAAAATTTGCTTACTAAATAAATTTCAAGCTTACTCATTTGATCTTTTAACTCTCCTTTCTTGCCATCTGTGCGAGAGGGCAGTTTTATAGATAAATATCTTATATCTCTGTCTCTCTCTATCTTTTTGTCTCCTCTCTCTCTCTCTCTCTCTCACACACACACATGCAAACACACAATCCCTACTAAAACTCCTCACTTACATTGTACCTTAAACCTGGGAAGGAGTGGGTCTGGTATTCCATAGTGATCTCATCTTAACCTTGCCCCAGAAGCTTGTCATGGTAATCAAGTGAAGGATTCTCAGCTTATTGGAATAAATGGGGCTCATTACTTTCTCCAGATTGTATGCAGAAACTTTGACATGCAGGTATCCTGAGCACCCAGCACTATATAAGCCATCCAGAAAAAGGAGTCTTGATGACAGAGGCACAGATTACCTTATTTTTATCCTACAAGTTTCAGCTTACTAGGACTGTTCAATATTTTCTTAGAGATCCAATTCTTCTGTGCCCAGCAATAGACTCCCTGTTAAACAGTAATGCATACTTTAACACAATAACACTAACAATCGCAGTGGTTAACATATCAGCACTTAGTACGAACCAGGCCTGTAGTAAGCGACTATCCACATGCCACCCTGTCTATCAAAATCTGCAAAGGGAAGCTTTGGTACCACCAGTTTTATAGATAAGTATCTTGTATCTCACAGAAGGACAGGGGTATAGTTCAGACTAGCATGCACAAAAACCTAGATTAAATCCCTAGCATTGACACCACTCACCCACCAAAACACCAATGGCTTCAAGTCCCAGGCTTTGCTCTGTTGGTTGTGTGACCTTAGGAATATTTGATAACCTCCTGAGTTTGATTCAACAAAGGAATCAACAAAGGCATCTTCACGCAGGGCTCTAGAAAGGATCAAGCCAATTCAGCAGTGCCTACTGCATGTTAAAACTAATTTCAACCCCACAATTCTCATCTATAAACCTGGCAGCCAAAACGTTCTGAAATCAGATCTTCCCCTTAAATGGGTTGCATCAGATTTCCTATGGCCACAAACTTAGCCCCTAACAACAACATGAATGTATTAATTAATAGTTATTTGGGTCATACATGTCATATGCATCTTCCTTGGCTAATATTGATGTTAGAAGCCTGTAGTCCTTTCCAGACTCAAGAAGAATCTATTTCCTCCTCCACTTTTCTGACTTCCAGAAGCTACTTTCATCCCTTGGCATGTTTATTCCACTTTCAAAGCCTAACAGTGGTGGCTTGAGTCCTCCACCCCCAGAACAGCCACACCACGGCGTCATCTTTTCTAACTCTCTTGCCCTCTTCTACGACGTTTGAAGACCTTATGATCATACTGGGGACAAACAGCCAATTCAGGAGAGGTTCTCAACCTTAAAGTCAACTGGCTGGAAACCTTGATTCCACCTGCTACCGTCACCTCCCTGACCCTTTTACTATGCAGGGTCTTACATTTTCAGGCTCCAGGAATTTGGACGCAGGTGTACATAGAAAAGCCAATTTTTCCCTACTAAGTTGGCAGTAAAAGATTATGTGGCAGTAAAACATGATGTGAACTGACATTGCTAATTTTTGTCTTTAGTTTTCTCCAAGAAATACAAACATGCCCAGAAAAAAAAAATGTTTTAGCATTTACATGGGTGTCTCATAACTAAGATGACACATAATTAACTGTCACAGAGACCGTATAATGTACATCCACTGAGCTGCATTTCTAAACTCCAAAGAATTCAGAACTCTGAAATACATCCAGCCAGCACAAAGGATTTCAGCTATAACATTAAAGAATTATGCTAATATTACAATTACAGTTGTTATTAATATCCACATACTCTTCTCTGAAATGGAAGAGAAAATGCTCTGTTGGTTGACAGGATTAACAAATCATGGTCACAGTGCCAATTACAAAGGACCTGAGGAAGGGTCAAGAGACCTAATGTCAAAGCACATACACATACAGCCCCTTGCAACTGCTTCTTGCTTTCCATGTATCCCTAGAAAGCAAATATTTAGCAACTATGGTTAAATAATTTACTTCTCTTCCTCGCCTTAGAGGGGTTTGAATTCATTATAAAACTAATCATAGTCATTAAAGGGATTAAGTAAAATGAATCATGTAAATCTGTCATTGGGCCTGGTATACAGTACACACTCAATAAGTGGTATTTTTATGCCCAGCTGTACTGCGCAGACATTGCCTTCATACTTAACACCTATGACTTTCTTTGTGAGATTCATGAGCTTAATTGAAAATCTGTTGATTCACTGAAAGAAAAAGTTTTGGAATTTTCATTTAATTTTGTTTGCATTTTATCCTGGACTACAGCGATGATGGTAGAAATCCATCCCTGGCTTTCAGTTGCTAAGGCTTTCACAATACTGGCTACTTGCTAATGTCTGTGTTCCACAGGTGCAGAGAGCCATAAGTGACTCACCAGCTTACAGTGCCTGGGGGGGACCATTCCTTGGCATTATCGCTGCCTACTCCTTGCTTCTGTTCTCACCATGCAATCTCTTTCATCTTAGTTTGGTTTCTCAAGTAAACTCGACCTTCACCAAGAGGAACGTTCTATAGAAGTTGGAGAGTAAGAAGTTAGGCCCAGAAATGTGGATTCAGGAATCTGAGACATCATTCCTTCCTTTTTTCCCTCCCAACTTCCCTTTTTTCCCCCAGTCAACCTGCAATGACAACTGAACACTTACTACTTTCCAAATGTTCTGCAGGTAACTAGAAAGGCAATTTCTAGCTAGACAAGCCCAGCTCCTGCCATGCCCAACTGTACAGATGAGCCCATGAATTATGAATTTATTACAGTCAATTTCTGACAGCAAGAAGGGAAAAGTGCAGAGTGATCTGAGACCATTTAAGTCTGGGGATTCCAGGAATGCTTCTTAAGAAGTCACACAGTAGGCAATGCCTACAATGATGTAAAAGAACCAAATAAACTTTGGATTCAGACAGTTCTTGGTATTTGCAATGTGCATGGGTATTCTCAGCATCCTCACCTACAGAATAGTCTTAAGAACATGTCATGTTCACTTTTGATCAGAAGAGACACTTGATGTCAGATACTCAATAAACACACTTGCAAGGATGCTAGGAAGATTCAATGAGATATAATAGGTTACTGTTATATGTCTATACACTTAAGTAACATAAGAAACATTTATCAAATGGTAGATTATATCTAAAATATTTACAGTATTTATATCATAATGAAACATCTACACTGAGTTTCGAGAAAATGTGGAAACATTTGTAGGAAGGACAATCAAGTTGGGAAGAAATTGGTGGTTAAATTTCATGGCTCAGATTGAGTTGAACCATGTAATAGATAGCATAGCAGTAACTGCTAATCAGTAAGAAGTTAAGGACTCCAGTAGTCCTTAATCTGGAAGCCAAATAACCCTTCATATTCCTCCTCCTTCTGAAGCATCGTCCTCATCCAAGGTGGCCAGACCTCTAGTCACCAGCTTCCTATTCTAGGCAACAAAAAGGGAGAGTGAACAAAATAAAAAGGAGGGGTTCATGCTAACTGTCTTGAGGGATACTATAGGAAATCTAAAACATTTAAAAGCTCTATTAACAATTCTTGGACCAAAATAGAATAACATGACCACACCTAGATGCAAGAGAAGCTAGGAAATAGTCTTTATACTAAGAAGCATTAGCCTGAGTCTGGAAGTATTTCCATAACTAAAGAGGAAGGAGGGGATAGAGACCAGTGCAAGCAACTGCATGGTAAAGGCTTATTGACTTGGGTTTCTTCCTTGACATCCCCTCACTTGGAAGGCCTCCCTGCTCTTCTCTCTGAACTCACTCATATGCTTTCCATTTGCCTGGGATACTTTCTGGTATTTTCACTGAACTAATGCCACATTTCTACTGTGATATAAGAGAAGATTTACACCTACCATTGGACCATATCCCAATTTCTATTATAATTCACAAATATACCTTTCCTGCTATTTTCTGCAAATATTATTTCTGTTTTATATTTATTTTAGAATTATTTATAAATTTATAAAACATTTATATTCATATAAAACATTTATATTCATATAAAACATAAGTGCTACATATGCATATATAATATATAAATATATAATGCTTAAATTGGTTTGAATGTAGTTCCATCTCTATAAACTGTCACCTGTGCCCTCTGAACTTTTGGTTCCTCTAACAGCACATGGAGACAAGAGCAATCATTTCATAATGCCACAAGGAGGATTAAAGGAGATTTGGTGTATGGAAGCAGTCTATGAACAGAAAAAGCAATCCTGTTAGTTAACGTAAGAAGAAAATTCAAGTAGCTTGTAGGAAGTCTCCCAAAAGAACAAGGGATTCTGATTCTTCTCTCTCATCTTTCCTTAGCAAAGCTAGAAGAAGATTCTGACAATTCTTAAAATGTATGTACAAGCTGAAAATTAATACAGAGTTGAAAGAGAATGACTTCCTTCGAAGAGAAAGACAACCTGGAGATGCCAGACTACCCCTGCACTGCTTATCACAGCAGAACTAACAGCCACAGCCAAACGCAGATCATCGAAGGCAATGACTCATAGAACTTGACAGGGAAGCAAGACTTCAGCCAGACACCAGTCAGAACTAAACACTATGGCTCTTGGAAAAGCACCAGATGACTTCCTGTAACTGTGACTAACCTAAAGATGACCCCTGTCCCCACACTGGGAGCTAAACCCCAGGGGCTGCTGACAGTACTTAGACAATAACTACATCTGCTCAGATTAATCATACATCTCAAAGACAGCCAAATGCACGCCACAAGTTGTCATCAAATAAAGACTTGTTTCTTCTGCTACAAAATGACCTGTTTGTGCTAAGAAACACCTAAGTATGTATGAATGCTTTAACAATAATTTTAAACTCAGATTCCAACTCCAGTTCAGAAAGCAAACATTGCAGTACCCCAGAAGCATGTCACTTGGATTACAATCTCTTCCCTTGTAGAAATGACAATTATTCTTGTCTTCCTTAACTACATATCCTCCTTATTTAAGTCACCAATAACACACATCCCTACATGGCATTGTTTATTTCTTTTCTTGTGCATGGAATCACATACATTTACAATTTTTATTTTGTTCCTTCTGGTCAACATTATGTATAAGACTCTGGAATATTCATTGTTAAAATGATATGACATCTAAAATTTGATTTAATCAGTGCTATATGTTTTAGTAAGTTCTCTAAGTGGGTCTGATTCACAGTCAATTTATTCAAATCTCTATAGATACCACAATTTATTTACTAATTCTATCATTGACACATATGTGTATTATTCATCTAAAACTCAGGAATTTTTAATAGGTGAGTATAATAAACATTTTTATAGAATGGTGTTAATAGACAGCAGTCTCTCTTATATATACTTGTAGTAGATTAATAAAGTTATAGTGTATATGTGTCCTCAGTAATACATGACAACATTAAAAAATGTTAAATGATTCATCAGCTTACAGTTCCACTGCTACATATGACAGCTCTCTTTATTCTTCATTCTTGCCAATATTCAGTATTTTTCAGAAATTTCATTTATTGATCATCTGGAGGGGTGGACATTTTTAAGCTTTCTAACTTAAGATCAAAGTCAAATACTGTGCAACATAGTAGTGCATGCCTGTAATCTCAGCACTTGGAAGACTGAGGCATGTAAATTATCAGTTCAATGGCAGATTAGACTGTGTTACAAGATCCTGTCTCAAAAACAAATAAGCAGAACAAAAAAAGCCACCCATTAATTAACAGAACTTCAAATATGAACTCAGTTTCACAAATACAGTCAAACATTGCTTAGGAGCAGAGGCCAGAGATACATTCCAAGGAGCATCATAAGTTTCATCATTATGGAAACACATTATTTACACAAATTAAAATGACCATGCGGTGGTTTCAAAGAAAATGGTCCCCAAAGGAAGAGGCCACTATTAGGTAGTGTGGCCCTGCTGAAGTACACTTGGCCTTGTTGGAGGAAGTGTATCATTGTGAAGGTGAACTTTAGGGTCTCATATATGTTCAGGATATTACCCAGTGACTCAGACCACTTCCTGTAGCCTGCTCAAGATGTAGGACTCTCAGCTTCTACACCAGCACCATGTCTGTCTGCACACAGCCATGTCCCACTGTAGTAAGTAGGTCACTTGTTGATTCCTGGCTGTTCAGCCCCAAAATAATCACACAGAAACTGTATTAATTAAATCACTGCTTAGTCTATTAGCTCTAGCTTCTTATTTAACCCATTTCTATTAACCTGTGCATCACCACATGGCAGTGGCTTACTGGATAAAGTTCCAGCATCTGTGTTTGTCAGGGCTACCTGGCTTCTCCCTGACTCCACCTCCTTTCTCCCAGCATGCCGTTTAGTTTTCCCCACCTACCTCTATTCCCTGCGCAGGTCCAAGACAGTTTCTTTATTGATGAATTATATTCAAAGCATGAAAATGTTTAAATAAAAAGGAAACTTTTAACTTTAACATAGTAAAATTACATATAACAAAACATGTATCAAGCAATAATTAGTTACAATATTCATATCTACATTATCTTGTATCATAACTAAGGAAAACTATAACTATAAATTCTTCAACTCCAACAAAGACTCCAGAATGATATAATATTACCTAAGTAAACAGGAAGTGCATTGTAAGCAATTTCTAAAACTCTAACTTGTTGCCTGGACAGTCACCCAAAGTTCTTCTGTATTGTTGGGGCATCCATCTTCATCCTACAGGTCCATAGTATCCAGCAGACTTTTCCACAAAGCAGGAAATTTCAAAGTCAGTTCCACCTATATTGGCAGTTGGTCAGTCACTTTCTTCTGTGTTATGCAGAATGTCTGGAAGACTATATTGTGTAGCAGGAACCCTGAAGGACCATCTCACCTTTAGGTAAGATCAGCAGTCATTTCTCTGTGGGTCCTGTATGTCCAGTTCATCAAGCAGTCCAGGCAAGAGCACTTTCTTGCCCCAGTGACTAACTAACTCCATAAGGAGCCTCTTTGATGCCCATCTTCCTCTTGAAGTAGTTGGTGCTGTGCTGCCAGGAGCAGATGTGTCTAATTATCATGAAAAGTCCTAAGTTCTTAAACATTTTAAATGCCGTATTTTGTAGTCTTTGAAAGTTTTGAAGAATGCCTATCTAAATGAAATATATCTCTATATATCTAGAAACCCTAGTATGACTACACACTTAACTATTATAGTTGATTATCTATTAACCTATATTTCTTAATTATACATTATATTTTTAAGTGAGCTACATAAACACAATACCTTAATCAAGAGCAAACTATATATATAATAAAATTGATCTTAAATTTGTATTAATACCAATGGAAATCTCTATAGCATATCCCCTTTAAATGTAAGCAAGCATTTATAAATAATATTTGGGAATTTGGGTGTAGTTCTTCTCCAAACTTCTTCCTAGTGTTTATTGGGTGAAGTAATTTTTTGAGGGGTATTTGAGGCAACCTTTCAGAAGATCTTGGTCCATCAAACCACATAAGTCTGGAAGGATTCCACAGATTCTTATCATCTGTGGAAACAAAAGAAGAACCTCTTTTCCAAAGCAGCATATCCTTATATCCATATTTTGAATTCAAGATACCTTTAAAATACATATGTTGGCTTAGCTTAGCAATCCCCAGATTCAAATGTCTCTCTGCCATCAAAAACTTCAAATAAAACACAATAATATACATAATCCAGACTCTCTGTGTATTCTCCACCTTTATGTGGCTTATTATTTTTTCACTCCTTTAATATATGACTGCCTGTACTGTCTCTTTAAAGACTTTACCTTTTTTTAACCATTTACTTCTTTTCCAAGTCTCTATACTCTTTTTCTTCTCTCTCCCAAGCCTTCGTACATTTATCCAACAGTGTGACCCATTTAGAGGTCTTCTGGATTTGTCTTTATTGCATATCGTAATTATTTTTCTGACCAGAAGCACCTCTTAAAATGCTACGCACTTCTTAAAAACTTAATCTTAAAAACTTAACTACTAGGGTATATACAGCAGTGCCTGCCAGCCCTGCCCAGTCCAACATGGCAGAACCATTTGCCACCTCTGAGAGCCATGCACAGTGCACCACCATCTCTAGGCACACAGCTGGTTCATGTTGCCACCAAGCAAGCTATAGCATGTTGCTCACAAACCCCATTCAAATGTTCGGTCTCCTGAAAGAGCCAGAGGTCACACTGGCAGCACGGCCCAGAAAGCTGGCATTTTGAAGATGGTGCAGCTTTTTTTCTGCTATTACTGAATCAGGAAGGCCTTTCTTAAAGGAGCTGTAGCACGCCACCAGCAAACAACAAGAAGCTGTGTTAAACTCTGTGTTTTATGTCTAGAATTCCTTTTCAACCCTTCTCTGGTTTTAAGTGGATTTTAGTCAACCACGCTGACACTAATCACACATCATCCCACCATGATGATAATGGAAGAAACCTCTGAAAATGTAAGTGAACCACCAAAATTAAATGATTTTCTTTATAAGAGTTGCCAAGGTCATGATGTCTCTTCAAAGCAATAGAAACTCTAACTAAGATAGAAGCTGGTACCAAGGACTAAGGTATTGTGATAGGCCTGACCATGTTTTTTGTTTGGAGGAATTTGGACTTTGGTACTTTGGGTTAAGAACGCAGAGGATTGCTTTAAGCACTACCTAATGGGTAATACTAGTAGGAGCATGGAAGACAAAGGTACTGATAACAATTTAAACTCCCAGAGACCGGATCAAGAGGTTTCAGAGAAGAAGAATTTTATTATATTGGCTAGGAATTGTTCTTGTGATATTTTGGTGAATAATGTGTCTGATATTTGCCTTTGTCCAAAAAGTTTGCTTGATGTTAAAGTGAAGAATTTTGAATTAATTCCCTTGGCAAAGTAAATCTCTAAACAGCCTAATATAGGCTTTGTTTTGTGATTGCTAGCATTAACTCCAATAAAGATATATAGTAAAAAAAAAAAAGGAGCAAGCTGAGCAAATAAAAATATTTGAGGAGAAAATGAGCACCAGGAAGTGGAATGGGGCTGAATTTTGGGGGGGGAGATTAACAGATTAAGAAATGGAATAAAGGGTGTGGTGACCTCGGGGCGAGGTCCCGCCCACCTAAGTTTCCAATTTGTGAAAAGGAATTAAAGAAAAACTTAGAGCAGAGTGTAGTGCTGCATTCCTTTAATCCCAACACTTGGAAGGCAGAGGGTGGTGGATCTCTGAATTTGAGGCCTGCCTGGTCTACATAGCAAATTTCAGGACAGTCAAACTTAGTAACTGAAAAACAGAAAGCTAATTAAGATGTAACTGAACAAGGCGGTCATGCTTACCCAGCCAGTAGCAGAACTTAGCAGCTTCAGCCAGTGGCTTTAGAGGCAATGATGGAAGAAAGACATTACAGAACCTTCCTCTGTGACTGAGGAAAGCTGCTGAGGCCAGGCATATGTCAGGGGTGTCCTTGAATGGAGGCCTAGAGAGACCATCGAATGAAGATTGGAAGTTGAAACCTAGATATCTTGGGACCCCAAGATATTGGAGATGCCAGAGCCATGGACACCTGCTGAAGAGAATGGTACCAGGGAGTAGAACCAGCCCAAGAGAAAGAAGAATGTTGCAGCCAACAAAGCTGAAAGAAGCTGGAGATCTGAAGAGTCTTTGATGTAGGAGGGTCATCTGTCTATGTGTTACTTTCATTGGTTAATAAAGAAAC
>LOEQ01007802.1:4946-15139 GCA_001685075.1 Bramus lutescens | reverse complement strand
TATATATATATACATATATATACATATATGTGTGCAATAACAATTAGTGAAAAATGTGGCCATGAATTTGAAGAAGAGCAAGGAGGGGTATGTGAAAGAATTTTGGGGGAGGGAAGAGATGGGAGAAATGTAATTAAATTATATTATCAAAAATAAATAATAATAAATGTTATGCCCAAATCTGTGAAGTCCCCGCAAAAGCCAACAAGGAGGCCAAGTCCTGTATGTTAAAGAAAAGAGGCTTTATTTTAAGCAAGTTTGTAAACTCGGTCTCTCTGCATGTCCAATGTATTGGAATAAACAGAGAACTCAGTTAGAATTGGATTTTTATAGTAGTAAAGGTGGGGGTGAGGGGTTTCTGAGGTTTAGGACCCCTGTGGCTGACATTTGTCTAGGGGTATCCTGGTGAGTGTGTTCTGGCAGATGGTCCTATCTACAGTGGTTAGAATGTTAGGCATTTCCTTTGGATGTTCTGTTTTGGAGTGGTGGTCTGGAAATCTTAGCTTGTGGTTCTTCCTGGAGCCAGGTATTGTTTAAGGGTAAATTACTGAGACTCAGGCCTCCATTTAAATTTATCGATGGCCAAGTCCTACTCTGACAGGTGATAGTGGTTGTATATAAAGAACTTCCTTTGGGTGACCTACCCATACTTAGCTTATCATAACTGGCTCCTACAAAAGAGAATGAATAAAAGTCCTTTAAAAAGAAATACAAATATTTTAAAAAGAGAGAGTATGTGTAGCTCTTGACGAGGAACATACTCAGCTCTAAGCTTCTACATGGTGTCCCACAACCATCTATCACTCCAGTTCCAGAGGGTCCAATGACTTCTGTCCTCAGACACCAGAAACACATATGGTATGCATACATACATGCAGCTAAAACACTCATACCCATAAAATAAATTAATAATCTTTTTCTAATTAAATAGTTTCTAACCCAACTCTATGAACAGTTGTACCAGTGTTTCTTTCTAATAACTTTATGTTTGGGTGCTTGATCCATTTCAAGTTACTTTTTATATATAAAAAGAATGAAACTCTTTCTTGTTTGAGCACTCAGTGCATCAGCATCACTGGTTGAAAAGATGGTTCTTTCTCTATGAAATAGCTTGGGCACCGGGTGAAAACTCATTGGCCAGGAATATGTGGCTTGACTCCTGTACTGTCTACTCTTCATTCCACACTTGTCGCGCTGCTTTGTTTTCAGTAAGTACGTGTCCTCCATAACATCCTGCTTCATCAAGGTTTTCTATTAGCAATGCAATATGAATTTTAAGCTTGACTTGCCTAGTTCTTCAAAAACAAGAAGGCAGTGTGGATAGAAATTACATTTAAAACTTTCAAGAGCATGGGGCAAAGTGGTGCACGCCTTTAATACCAGCACTTGGGATGCAGAGAGATGCAGAGACAGGTGGACCTCTGTGAGTTCAAGGCCAGTCTGGTCTGTGGCTTGAGTTCCAGGACAGCCAGAGCTACCCTGTCTCAAAAAATAAAATTAAATTAAAATCATTTTTTAAAAATCTGTTTCAAGGGACTATGGGGATGTAAAAGTACTGGCCTCCAAGCTTGACAGTGCTCACGTGGGTCCTTGGAAGTGCTCACGTGGGCACCTTAAGAATGAATTTAGCCTTGCCTGTTTGTAGGGTGGATCTGTCACTGAGGACTGAACTGCTTCCTTTCAGTCTGGGCTTCTTTTATTGTTCTCCAATTTACACTTTAGCAAGTTGATTTCCATGTCCTCAAAACATCCTGCCCAAGCTTCCCAAGGACCAATGCCAAGTGCAAATTCTGGATAAGAAAATACCACAGTTTTCTGGGTTGTTTTCTAACCAAGTTTTGCATAGGCTTTGCACCTTTGGAAAACTCTCAGACAAGATTTACATAGGGCACCAAGAGAAACAAAAGGGATCTGTTAAACAAAAGATGGATTAGGGCTAAGTGCTAGCACTCTGGAGCCAGACCAAATATAGCCCAGTGGGAATGCTCCCACAGATTCCCCCTTTCCTTTACACAGAAATTAATAATGTAGCCTCACAGAACATACAGCCTTTTCCCTAGCCTTCTGTTTTACAATCTTATGTAAGTAGATCAAAGCACATTTAAAGCCAATAAAGTTACTATGGCTGGAACAAAAACAACACCTGCTAGAATAAGAAACCTATTAAAGTGATTCATTGGTTTGAATGATGCTGTGCCATCTGTAAGACCTTCCATAATATCCATTCCTATCTTATCAGGCAACTTCTTTGCAAAAGTTTCTTTAATTTCTTTCTGTAAATCATAAGCCATTTGAGAGGAATTAGGGTGACCCATCAAAAGACCCGGATAAATCCAGACCCCCTCTAGCAGAAAAAATAGAGCCAAAAATCTAAGCAGGGGGAGAAGAATCAAAAATCTAGGTTAGCCAGTTCAGTAACTCTGTTCCAGGAACTAGCTGACCATAAAGTTAGATTATAATCTTGAGAATAATCTTGAGAAACAGGGAGTTAGCCCCTCGTGATTATCACTGGTATTTTCAGAATTTTTCAATGATGCCCTAACTACCCCCTTTTGGGTTGTGGTTTCTTCCCCTAAATACCCTCTCTCCCAGATACTCAGGGTCAAACTCCTCCCTGCATGGGTTATGAGTCTCGGCCTCATATCTCGAACAGAGGGCTGGTTCCTGTCAATAAACCTCGTGTGATTGCAGCAAGGACGTTCTCTCGTGAGTTCCTGGGGGGTTGTGTTATCCCGAGACTTGAGTGAGAGTCTCCCAACTCTAGGGGTCTTTCACCATCAAATGAATCTTAGCCTTATCGCAATCATACTTGCTTCCATTAAACATTAAAGGTATAACACAGAATACAATAAGAAAAAGCATTCCGATCACATTTTAATTTTATCTGCTCTTCAATATTTCTAACTGATCCCCTAACAATATAACAGCTTGCCTCAACTCAGCTAACCCATTCACTATCTCCTTATCAATCCTATTTTATCCAGTCCGAAGTTCTGTTGAAAGTTTATGCCAGTCTCCTATGATCTCAGCCATTTGAACTCCTTTATGAAGCCCCACTCCAGCTGTTGCTGCCATAGCCCTCAATGCAATGATTCCCATAACAATTGCAATAACCAATCCAACCATCTGACATGTTCCTTTTTCTGTTCTTCCAGCAAGCTGCTCACCAGGATCATCACAGGAGAGTCTTGCCATGGCCTTGACAACTTCACTGGTATCTGGATTGCTGCCCTTGCTCTAAGAATATATAAACTTTCAAAGGTCAGGATTAGAAACCTACTAGAATTAACACAGTATGGAAGGTACAGTGTTCACAAGCAATGCTATAATTATTAGGGTTCCTTTGTACAGGCCCTTTCAGTAGTAAGTAAGGCAGTGGTACACACGCTATGAAAGGATAAGCTTTGACTGAATCTAAAACACAGAGTGAACTTACCATCCTTAAATGTTTAGCTTTCCTTCCCAAGCCTTAAGATGGTAGAAAGCACTTGCCATTTTCCACAAGTTAGTTTGAATTAAATTTCCAAATTGTACGATGGGACTTGGCAATCCAACTCCACGCCATTGGAGAGGTTCATTGGCAGAAGCACTGATTTCTACAGTTCCATTCAAACTATACTGTTTTCATCTTAACTCTGCGTGAGAATATTTTCCTTGAGGGGAGCCAAGAAGACTCCAGTCAATGACATCTCATTGGGAGATATTAATTAGCACTCCAGGCTTCTCACT
The DNA here is from genome assembly GCA_001685075.1 of Bramus lutescens. Classification (NCBI taxonomy): domain Eukaryota; kingdom Metazoa; phylum Chordata; class Mammalia; order Rodentia; family Cricetidae; genus Bramus; species Bramus lutescens. The sequence goes on along the minus strand of LOEQ01007802.1, from coordinate 11,410 downwards.
CTTACACTGCTGCCAATGTACCCAGTCAGAGTCCTTATTCACAGCCCTTATCTCACAGAATGGTAGATTGATGGAACTAGTAGCATTAATCTCCTGTCCTTTAAAACCAAACGCATGAAGTATATATCATATGTTATGATAATCTTGGGTAGTATTGACCATGGATAGCCATACTTGAGAGGTTATATTTAGGCACTGAGTTCCACTTCCCATGCAAATAGACATTCCTTGCACTCCCACAGTGTAATTGTCAATCATTCTTCCCTCCTCCATTGGCTGAACAGAACCTCTGTTGTCATATGGACCAGGTAGCCATGAAAATTCATTAACCACTACAGGAATATCCGTATCTCCCCAACTCACTACTATGTTAATTGAAGGGTTGGGGTTATAAGCCCAATATATTCAGTTTGCCCCGTTACATGTATAAGTACCACAAGTAAGTAAGCAAGGAACAGACCTGTAGCACTCAGAGGCTCCTGAGTCATTGGCCTCCACTTTGTCACACATCCTTAAGCCATCCCCGGGTGAGAGGATTTGCTGTCTGTTCCAAAGGTCTTTAGTTTCCCAGAGGCATCTCAGCAGCCAAAGCACAGGAGAGATTCTTCTTACTTATGCTGAATTTCATCAGTTTTGACAGGATCCACAATTTCTTATCTCCTATGGAAACATAAGCATACCATAGGCCCTAAATTAATATTTCCTGTAGATTATTTCAATGTTAAAACATTTATAATACATGGCTGGCTTGATTCAGCAGTTCTTTCCATAATCTAGTGTCTTCCAGGAGCTATTGTTCCTGTTTCATTAACGTTTAAAAATTTTTAAATTAGAAGTTAGTAGACTATTATCTGTCTATCTCTGGGGGTCTTCCATATCCCCTTCTGTTTAACAAGCATCTCCTTTGGAGTGTGATTAGATCTTTTGATAATTGCTTGTCCTGTAAGATTACATGGTATCCCTGTAATGCATTTTATGTTTTATGTAGTGTTTTACTTACAAAAAAAATTGTTTACTTTTACTGGAAAAATAATATGGGGCATTATCAGTCTTAATTTGTGCTAGTATACCCATTACAGTCATTGTTTCTAATAAATATGTAATTATAGAATCTGCCCTTTCAGAACATAAGGCAAATGCCCACTGAAACCCAGAATAAGTGTCAATGATGTTATGAACATATTTTGATTTTCCAAATTCTGCTAAATGAAATACATGTATTTCCCAAATTTTGTTTCTTTCTGTACCTTTAGAACTAGTTCCTGCAGGTAAAGAAACTTGATTATAAAAGAACAAGCAAGACAGGTTTTTTATATATGCTTTTCTTAGCTTATTGCGAAGCAATGAAAAATCTTTTTTTTTAAGCCCCTACTGTAATGGTCTGTCGTGTCCCTTTAAGAGACAAGCCCTGCCCACTCCTTCCCATCTGCCAAGGCAAGCGGATCATCCTTCTGCTTCCAGTCTGAGCTCTCTCTTTTCTGTCTCTCTTCAAAGTCCTCTCCCCCATCTTTGTTTCTCTTTCTCTCTTTCTCTCTGTTTCTGCCTCTCTCTCCTCATCCTCCTTCTCCCTCCCTCTCCCCTTTCCCCTTCCCTTCCATAACCCACTAAATAAATACCCACTTTTTTTGCATGGCGTGCCTATCACTCTCTGTCTCTCACCTGCCATGGCTCCTAATAGGACTGGTTGACCCACGGAGGTCTCTCACTCATCACGAGGCTCCCTGTCCCTCATGGCCCACTTCCCAGTGCTGCCCCTTGGGGAATGGTACCATTTTATTTCTACCATTACATTGATGCTCGTGACTGGGCCAGGCTCTCTCCACATTCCCTCCTGCCCACAGGCGAGCCAGCTGAGGACACGTGGAACCCTGGGCTTGGGAACCGGGTTTCTTTACAACAGCCCCACATTCTATCTGCCCGAACACTGACCTCTAGGCACATCAGCAGCTTCAGTGGTGAGTTTTCCCCTTCCAGTGAGCTAAATCTTCTCTCTGAACCCGAGGAATTAATTGACTGTTGAGCTCCCGGAAATCCTATGGTATTCCTAGAAATGGGGAAGGGGGGCCAACTACAGCCCTTCACTGACATCCATCTCTGGTTGCTTCCCACAGCTAAAAATGTGAACAGACTAACTGGGTTGGTTCTCCCGTGCTAGCACTGCACACATTCAGCAGTGCCTCACTTCAGGATTTTTTCTTTCTCTTTCTTTTCTTTTCTTTTAGACTGCTCACAAGTATTCCCCACTGTGAGAGATCATCCAGGATGGCCTCTAGCCTCTGGCTTCCCAGTCACCCGGACCAGGGCCAGTTGGCTTCATTAACACCCTGCCTGTAGAGAGAAGACATTCTTCTACAGGCCTTGCAGTGTTCATTTGCTGTTTTCTTCTTTCTGTCTTTTACAAGTATAAATCTTACCTGTTCAGTTGAGAGCCAGTACAGTCAACTCAGACTCAGCTCTCCAGGCAGATTCTATACTGTAGTTATAACTCATCTATACCTGGTAAACAGCCCTCAACTGCCTAGAGATCTGGGGAATGTGCTTAGTTATTAAAAGACTTTTCATAACAAAAAGACAGGTTGGCTCCTAGCAACAACACTCTACTTCCTCCCAAGAAGACAGAAGACAGATTGGCACAAAACAATGTCCATCCGCAATTCGTTCAACTGCCAAGCACTGACCACTGGGAAAAACTGCCTTTCATCTAAACTGAAAATCTCCAGACAGTAGACAGAATCACTAGAATCAACAACCTAGCTACTCAGGTCAAGGTAGGCTTGTCTTCCTACAGATTTCTTAGCCCACAGGATTTTCTGTAGCCTAGCAGGCCATGTGCTAAAACAGCAAAAGGCAAACACAGCCCTCAGCAACCATGGAGGACCCTGAGAAGTAATAGCTCTAGGTGCCAACCAAGTAAATTCTCTGTTGTTTTTTAATCAATAACTCAAGTAAAATTTTATCTTTCTCAATGATCTCTGATGCGGTTTGACAGCTAAGAGGTCTTTTGTTTGTTTGTTTGGGGGAGGTTGGATTTTCGAGACAGGGTTTCTCTGTAGCTATGGAGTCTGTTCCGGAACTAGCTCTTGTAGACCAGGCTAGACTCGAACTCACAAAGATCTGCCTGCCTCTGCCTCCTGAGTGCTGGGATTAAAGGCACGCATGTGCCACCACCGCCCAGCAGCTGAGAGACTTGTCAGTTTAAAAGGACAACCTCACCAAACAAATATCAGCAAAATACAAATACAAGTTATTAAGGTGTGTACCTACAAGTTATAAAGGTGTGAGGACAAGTGCACACTATCAAATTTCTTTCTCATGCTGCCTTTTATAGTCTTAAAAATATTTTTCATTGTGCAAAAACATCTGTCACAGTCATTCTGACATAAACATACTAAAACTTATGTTTTCACAAACCCAAAAAGTTCTCGTAAATTCCAGGGAGCTGAATTGAAGAATCTACCTTGAATAAGTCAGATACACCCATCTCAATTCCCTGGTCCTAAAATTTTTTTTCCTAAAGTTAATTTTGTCCTCTGTTCTGCCAATACCTTAAACAGGTGTAAGAGACACCAGACATTTCCATATGACAAAGATCAGACAGGAGCAAAGAGACCAGCTACCCCAGAATGTGACCAGCACCCCAGTTTCTCAAGTTCTCTCCCCCAAGACAATGCCCACAAATAAACAGGAAGCAGTCTTGAGAATCTGTTGCCCTAATTTCTTTAACCTGTTGTGCCTAACCTCCCACCTTTTTATTATATAAAAGAGATGTGAATGTAATAGTATGTCCTGTCCCTTTAAGAGACAAGCCCCACCCACTCCCTTCCTCATCTGCCAAGGCAAGAGGATCTTCCTTCCGCTTCAAGACTGAGCTCTCTCTTTTTTGTCTCTCTCCTGAAGAGGTAGCTTCTCCTCTCCACTCCCCCATCTCTCTCTCTTTTTCTTTCTCTCTCTCTGCCTCTCTCTCCTCATTCCCCTTCTCCCTCCCTCTCCTCTTCCCCCTTCCCTTCCATAACCCACTAAATAAATATCCAACTTCACTCTGCATGGTGTGCCTATCCATCTGTCTCTCACTTGCCACGACTCCTTGTGGGACTGGCTGACCCACCCACCTGCCGTGTAGCTACCTGCCTGGGACTCGCTGCCCCTTATGACCTGCTACCCGCTACCACCCCACAGGGAATGGTGCTGTTTTATTTTTACCATTACACCTACTATTAACATGGTGTTTCTTATGAAATTCTGAAGCTTTCAACACATTCCCTATCAACAATTGATCAATCTTCCCACTTCCTTTTGCTAAATATCCAGGCAACCCAGTATGAGATCAGGTGTGGGTAATATAGGGTGGGCAGTTTCTTTCTTGGATTCCTGATGTAGTTGCATGAACAATAAAGTCAATCTTGACTTATCAGGAATAAATCCAACAGTTTCTATATGTGATTCAATCCTTTCTGCATAATGAGAATCAGTAATTTTGTTAAGAGGTTCATTGAAGTCTAATAAAACCATCAGAATGGCATACATATCCGACTTTTTAACTGAGTCATGTGGACTTTGAACAACCTTACGGATGTTCCCTGCTTTATAACCAGACATTTCTAATTTATTTGTATCAGTATAAAATGTAAGAGCCCCAGAAATAGGTGCCCTTTTCACTATGTGGGGAAGAATCCATTCAGTTCTTTTTATCAACTGAATTTGCTAATTTTTTGGATATTTATTGTTAACTTCTCCTAAGAAATTACTACAAACTCTTTGCCAGTCACCATTAATCTCCCACATTTGCCTAATTTCAGCATTGGTATAGGGCACCACAATCTCAGCTGGATCCATACCTAACCACTGACAAAGTCTTTTTCCCCCTTTAACAATTAGTTCAAAAACTTTCTCTATATAGGTTTTTAACGTTTTTACTCTGTTTGTAAGCTAGTAAAATCCATTCCAAAATATTATCCTCCCTCTGCATAATGCATCTGTAGGGGAATGACTAGAAGGTGAAATTATTAAAGTACACCTCTTTGTGAGATCTCTTCTATCCACACAGGCGTTCCACAATTTTTGTTCTGTCTGGGCTAATTCCCTTTTAGTCTCAGCTGTTAATTCTCTTGGACTGTTTAAATCTGAGTCACCCTGCAAAATCTGAAACAAATTAGTTAACTTTTTTATTGGTTTGGTTTGGTTTTTTAGGTTTGGTTTGGTTTGGGTTTTTTGTTGTTGTTTTGTTTTGTGAGACGGGGTTTCTCTGTGTAACAGCTCTAGGTGTCATGGAACTCACTCTGTAGACTAGGCTGGCCTCAAGCTCACAGAGATCCGCCTGCCTCTGCCTTTTGAGTGCTGGGATTAAAGGTGTGCACCACCATCACCCGGTCAAATCAGTTAATTCTTGATTAGACAATCCAATTGTAAGCTGCAACCAGTTAATATCACCCAATAATTTTTGAAAATTATTAAAAGTATGCAACTGATCTCTCCTAATCTGTACCTTTTGTGGCTAAATTCTCTGTCTACTTAACTTATATCCTAAATAACTAAGAGAATCTCCTTTTGTATTTTTTTCAGAAATTTGAAATTCTTCCAAAGGGTAAAATTTTTGTACCACATTAAATATTCTTTCTAAGGTATCTGTGTCAGAATCAGCCAATAAATTATCATCCATACAATGATAAATTATAGACTGTAGAAACTGTTTATGTATCACTTCCAGTGGTTGATTTACAAAATATTGAAACAAAAGCTAGGCTATTCAATAATTTTTTAAGAAAGTACTTTTATTGATATCTGTTACAGGCTAGGCGTTATTATAATAGGCACTATAAATGCAATTTTTTCTCCATCTTGTTCTTGTAAAGAACAGAAACAATCTTGTAAATCAATAATTTTAATAGACTATTGAGATTTTAAGATTTTTGAAAAATTACAGATCAGCTTTAGTGTCTACTAGGCCTTAAATCTCAATGCTGTTTACTTGCAATTTTAGCTTTGGCCTCTCATCATTAATAACAGTTTGCCAAAACACCCTTTTTCTAGTATTTTCAAAACCTCCTGTCCTGTTCCCTGGAGCTGGTTTGCCTCTAAAGCGTGGTAGCGACAACAACTGAGCAACTCTACCACGAGCTTCTGTCTGCATAGTCTTTTATTCAGAAGCCAATTATGAAAGCATTAAAGCAATCTCTATAGGACGTTAAGGGGTAACTTCAGGCAATACTCATGGAGCACTTTTGTAAAATCTTAAAAAGAGGATCCTTGCTTATAGATCCCAATAATGCAATGTTAATGTCAAACATGGTAATGCAGCTTGCCAGTTATTAACAGTGTGGATCAAATAATTCACCTGCATTTCATTTAGTGGAAAAATGATTTTCATAAGCTCTCTGTCAGTAAAAAATTACTTCCATGAGCTTTTACCTTCGGAGACACATGATCTAATTTTTAAAAATGTTTCAGAGCAGCCGTGATCCCCGGCC